>CM032228.1:20782500-21037500 GCA_019009955.1 Riptortus pedestris
TAAGCGAGCAATGTTTACTTTCTTGTTTTCGGTATTCCATAAATACCCGCTTCTACTCATCGGATGGTGAGATTACTAGTGCGGCATAGCAGCATGTGGGAATTCTGCTTAGTTTACGCAGCCCCTGGAGGGCGGCCAGTTTTTTTTTTACTCCCAAAGACATTAGTCTCTCAGTTCATCCCATTTCGCAGGACAGGGGGAAATGTCAGTGATCTCGAAGAAGCATGGAGTCAAGAACTAGAGCATAAAGCCCCGTTATATGGCCATGTGTCTCTTGTAATGTGCAAGTTATGGCGAATTGACGCCTGCAATAACCTATTTCCGATAATTGCAACCATTACAAGGGTGCGGAGCGGCTTACGTGACCGTCATACGGAAGGCATTAATTTACAAGTTCAGCAAACATGACTTATTGACTTGGCAAAGATCCATCTTGGTTATGGAAAATGACTTTGGTATCTTAGGTAGTACGATCTATTCCGGAACATTTCTTCAGGCCTATAATTCTTTCAAATGACGCTCAACTTTGTTCATTGGAAGCTTTGCCGTTGGAAATTGATGTTCCTTTATCTTTCAAAAAGTGTTCTAGGCCGTTAATGCTCTTGCCTCCTGAATTGTTATCTGTATAAAACTAAGAATAGAGTTCCTTAATGGCGGAAATCGGACAACAGGTGGGAGCATGGAGAACGGCTAAAACATACAAGCTGAAATACTTCCGATATTATAAGTCGGTTTAAAAAATGCTATCACAGATAAGAATCAACAAAAAACGGCCTCGTTCCTTCAGAATTATTTATTCTAATCGACAGGGTGCTTTCGAAGCAACTCCATCATCAATGCCCTTCTCTTCATAGAGAAGTTGGAACCAAAGCTTCCTTGTGACTCCCAGTCAAAATAAATCGTAGAATCACAATGAATCCTCGGCAGTCACAAGGAATCCTGAGTTCCGACAACATCTCTTTGAAGAGTAGTGTACCGATGATAAAGCGAGTCCTCCGAAACCGCTCTGCTTTTTAGAATTAATAATTATGAAGGAACGAGTCTTGTGTCGGTTGATTCTTACCTGTGATCAGCTTCCTTCATCTTCCAGCACTTCAAAAATTAAAAAAAAAAATGTTACATTTCCATTCTTGAAGCTAATCCAATCTACCCAGTTCAGTTGTAATTCCTACATTTACGAGTATCTCTCACTTAAATATTAACCCATTACCTGCCATAGGCCCCATTTGGGGCTCACAGACTTAAATCTCTTTGTTTAATAGTAGAATCGATTTTTACTATCGATTTTTTTATCGACAATTAACCTTCCATAACCTCTGCATAAACATTACTAAACATTTAGAGTGAGTCTTTGTTAAGTAAAGTTCTGTTTGAAGCTTATTACATCATTTTTAAGTCATCAACTCAAGAGGTAAGTGGTAGGAACAATTGCAGTCATTTTCATAATTGAATAAAAAGTGAATAAGTAGTTATTTAATTTTTTTTTTCAAATGAATTACTTTCCCCATACCTTTATCTTTTAAAAAAAAGTTTCTTTCTTTCAAATGACTTTTTTTGTTATTGATAATAGATCCTATAAAGTTAGATCCCCATTTAGGGATCATGGCTGATTGAGGTATAAGTGTTTTGCCAGGAACAGATATTTGGAGATCAAAAGAAACCTGCATTTTTGCAATAATACCAATTTAGATAAAACCAAAAAAAGTTTTAAAATTGCAAGTTTTATTGAAAAAATGAATCATAAATTTTTAAAATATGTTGTGTTTACCAAACACATAAGTAAAGATGAGCAAATGGTGAAGTATTATGAGCATCGCTTCCTGAAACAATTTATACGAGGAAAACCCATACGTTTTGGGTTCAAACAATGGGCAATGTGCTCATCCGAAACTGGGTACTGTTACCATGTCGAGCTTTATGAAGGGAAGCAAGAAAGGGAATCTCCAGTAGAAGGTCTTGGTGGTTCAGTGATTCTAAGGAACATTTCAGTAATTGATAACCCATCCAATCATGTTTTTTACTTCGATAATTTTTTTCACAAGCCACTCACTAATGAAAATACTTAGGGAAATGAAAGTGAGAGCTACTGGGACTGTTAGATATAACAGAACCAACAAGTGCCCTGTAAAAACTGATAAAGAGATGCAAAAGGAAAGCAGAGGTTCTTATGATTATAGATTTGATGAAAATCACAATATCTTTGCAGTAACGTGGAAGGATAATAATATCGTGAAAGTGTTATCGAATCATGTAGGGCTCGACCCTGTTCATCAAGTTTCTCGCTACTCAAGAACTGACCGAAAGAAGGTTTCTGTGCCTCAACCAAAATGTATCACAGAATACAACAAGTATATGGGTGGAGTGGATAAGCTGGACTGGTTAGTGAACAAGTACCGAATAAAAATCCGGGCCAAAAAGTGGTATTTCATTGTTTTCACTAATTTGATAGACGTGATTACAGTAAATGCTCATGTGCTGTATGAAATAGCAAATGAAAAAATTTCATTTTTAGAATTTAAAAGATCTATTGTGAGAGCCTATTTAGAGACGCCGATCTTAATCCAAAAATGTCAGGGAGGCCAAGTTTGAAACAATCTGTGAACAAGCGAGTCCCAGATGATGTTAGGAAAAGTCGAGAAGGACATATTATAGAAAGAACAAACGAAGGCAAACAAAGGAAGTGTGCAGAAAATGTAATGTAGGAATACTTATGGAGTGTATGGAAAAATGGCACAACTGAGTACTCAGAAAATGCATCTTCATTTTCTATTTAGATGTTATTTACTATTATAAGTATTTTTTTAAATAAAATTATAAGTATTGCAATTTGTAACAGTTGTAAAAAAAATAAATGTAAAAAAAAAAAAAGTTATTTTTACCCCTACTTACCATAACCCCCAAATGGGACTTTCCAAAAAAATTGAAAAAAAAAATTAATAATGAAAATAACTTTAATAGACATTCAGAGCTATTAAAATAACTCATATTTTAAAAAAAATTGTATAATTAAAAAGAAAAAAGGCAGGTAATGGGTTAATGGACTTCCTTTTAGCAGATTTCCCGTAGGGGTAATCAGTTATTGAGGTTGTACTTCATATGTCCATCTATCCTGCCCAGGAGATGACGAAAATAAACATCCGTTCAAAATTATATATGCATTTATCACTATTTTGATTAATAACCGAGTAAAAATTAATCAAGTTAAATTTTTTTTTAGTTTTCAGCGTTTAGTAAACCCTCACTTCTTCTCGTAACATTAACAATAAGCTGTTATACCATGAATTGCTTCGTTCGAAGCATAAAATAAAATATTTCCTTCATTGAACTTTTTCTACGTGATATACATGCAAATACGTAGTGTCCGGTTATCCTGTTTTGACCCGAAAATGTATATTTTATTTATGTCATTGTCAATATTTAACTATGGCCATCTTTGTTATTAATTGAAATGAAACCTACATTAGGGGTGTTTGTTTTTTTTTTTTTTTTTTGTTTTTTTGGGGGAGGGGGGTTACAATACTCATAATATCTCCAATATTACGAGCCGGATCGAATAATGTTACGAAACAAATCTTCTTAAACTATTGATGCTCCACAATTTTTGTCATATTCCTACATTTTTTCCTAACTCAAATATGAAGCGTGTTATACATACTTTTGTTTTCATCGTTCTCCTCCCTCCCCTACTCGTTTTTTTTACGTAGAAATAGAGAATATACGGTGAGATGAGATCACAAGTGCGCTATGCCATCTCCTTGGAAATCTGCTAAGATTACGCTACCCCTACTTGACAGATTTTTAGCAGATTTCCCTTGAGGGAAATCAGCTATTGAGGTTGTACTCATGACGGAATTTTCGAAGTTTTTCTTCAAATGTTCATCGATCCTACCTAGTAGATGACGAAAATGAGGTCCGTTCAAAACTGTATATATATATATATATATATTTATATATATATATATATATATATATATATATAGAGATCTATCTATCTATATATTTGTCTGTTACCGCTCTAGCGGTCGCAATTTTTGTTTGATCGTTACCAAACTCGATATTTAGTCGTTTCATGTAAAAAGAAAGATCATGTTCGTTAATGGCTGAAATCGGACCAGTGGGAGGGGGGGTTTAGAGAGGATGATTTTCTAAAATTCGAAATATTTCCGTTATTATACGTCGGATCGAAAAATTGTATAAAATCAATCTTATTGCAAATTAAATTTACTATAAATACTGTTCTATTCATTTATTCTCTATCTTGCATATTAACCGAGATATTTGGATATTTATTAAATTTGGGCCGTTAACGAACGTTTCGAGATTCCCGCCAAAAAGTACTTCGGCCCATTGCCCTTTCGTATGGAGATTTCTCTATTGTATTACTTCACGCGGGAAATCTGCTTAGTTTACGCAGCCCCTGCGTGACGGACTTTTTTTCTAAGGCCATTCCCACTGGATATAATTTTTACTGTAAGCTACATCGCTTCGGATCTATTTAGGATATTTTCCATGAGGTAAATAACCTATTGAGCTTGCACTCTTGATGAAGTTTGATCGTTACCAAATTCGATATTTAAAAGTCTTATGCAAATCTAAAGATCAAGTTCGTTTGCAGATAAAATTGAACCTGACGGAGGAGGGACTTCAATGGGAGATGGAAATGGAAAATTCGAAATGCCTTGATTATATTGAGACGTATAGATAATTCTATATAACCAACAAATTCCGATAAACCGTTTCAGTCAAAACTAAATATCATACTTGTTATTGGCTGATATCGGACTTGGAATAGTGGGGGTTCACAGGGAGGGATTCGGAAATTGAAATGTCCCAGTTATTATAAGTTGGAACTTGAAATGTTATAGAACCATTTTATTAGCAGATTTCCCCCAAGGGATGTTGTACTCATGACGGAATTTTCGAAATTTTTCTTCAAATGTCCATCGATCCTACCTGGTAGATGACGAAAATGAGGTCCGTTCAAAACTGTGTGTGTGTATATATATATATATATATATATATATATATATATATATATATAGTATATATAGAGAGAGAGATGAGAGAGAGAGAGAGAGAGAGATCTATAGTAATTTTGTCCTGTTACGGCCTCTAGCGGTCCCGCAATTTTTGTTTGATCGACTTACCCAAATCTCGATATTTAGTCGTTTTTATGTAAAAAGAAAGATCAAGTTCGTTAACGGATGAAATCGGACCAGTGGGAGGGTAGGGAGGGGGGGGGTTTAAAGGGGGGATTTTCGAAAATCCGAAATATCTCCGTTACTGTACGTTGGATCAAAAAATTGTACAGAATCAATCTTATTGCAAATTAAATTTACTACAAATATTGTTATATACATTTATTCTCTATCTTGAATATTAACCGAGATATTTGCATTTGTATTAAATCTGGGCGGCTAACGGACGAGTCCTCGCCAAAAGCTAGTTCGGCCGTTTCCTTAACTGCTTGTCTCTCGTGAAATTTCTCTATTGTAAAACATCACGTGGGAAATCTGCTTAGTTTACGCAGCTCCTGCGTGACGGACTTTTTTAAACTATTGGTGCTCTACAATTGTTTATCTATGTATTTATTTCATAAATCAATTATTAACCGAGTTATTCGTTCTTTCTTGTTTCCGCCTTCAGAAAGCCCCTCCCTCCCGTTTCTACTCAAGCACACTAGCAAGTGAGAAATCTGCTTATTTGCACAGCTCCTGCTTGATGAGTTGAGTTTATATTTTATTAACTCAATTCATGCGAGTCGTTCGTTCTATTCTTGTTTTCGCCTTCAGAAAAGCCCCTCCCTCCCGTTTCTACCTCAAGCACACTAGCAAGTGAGAAATCTGCTTATTTTGCACAGCTCCTGCTTGAACTGAAGTTATATATTTTAACTCGAATATCAAGCGAGTCGTTCGTTTCTTTCATCTGTTTTCGCTTCAGAAAGCCCCTCCCTCCCGTTTCTACTCAACACACTAGCAATTGAGAAATCTGCATTTGCAACAACTCCGCTTGACTGATTTTTATATTTAACTCGAATATCAAGCGAGTCGTTCGTTCTTTCTTGTTTTCCGCCTTCTGAAAGCCCCTCCCTCCCGTTTCTCTACTCAACACACTGAGCAAGTGAGAAGAATCTGCTTATTTGCACAACTCCTGCTTGAACTGATTTTAATATTTTAACTCGAATATCAAGCGAGTTCGTTCGTTCTTTCTTGTTTTCGCCCTTCAGAAAGCCCTCCCTCCCGTTTCTACTCAAGCACACTAGCAAGTGAGAAATCTGCTTATTTGCACAGCTCCTGCTTGACTGAGTTATATATTTTAACTCGAATATCAAGCGAGTCGTTCGTTCTTTCTTGTTTTCGCCTTCAGAAAGCCCCTCCCTCCCGTTTCTACTCAAGCACACTAGCAAGTGAGAAATCTGCTTATTTGCACAACTCCTGCTTGACTGAGTTTTATATTTTAACTCGAATATCAAGCGAGTCGTTCGTTCTTTCTTATTTTCCGCCTTCAGAAAGCCCCTCCTCCCGTTTCTACACAAGCACACTAGCAAGTGAGAATCTGCTTATTTGCACAACTCCTGCTTGACTGAGTTTTATATTTTAAACTCGAATACAAGCGAGTCGTTCGTTCTTTCTTATTTTCCGCCTTCAGAAAGCCCCTCCCTCCCGTTTCTACTCAAGCACACTAGCAAGTGAAAATCTGCTTATTTGCACAACACTGCTTGACTGAGTTTATATTTTAACTCGAATAATCACCGAGTCGTTCGTTCTCTTCTTATTTTCCGCCTTCAGAAAGCCCCTCCCTCCCGTTTCTACTCAAGCACACTAGCAAGTGAGAAATCTGCTTATTTGCACAACTCCTGCTTGACTGAGTTTTATATTTTAACTCGAATATCAAGCGAGTCGTTCGTTCTTTCTTATTTTCCGCCTTCAGAAAGCCCCTCCCTCCCGTTTCTACTCAAGCACACTAGCAAGTGGAGAAATCTGCTTATTTGCACAACTCCTGCTTGACTGAGTTTTATATTTTAACTCGAATATCAAGCGAGTCGTTCGTTCTTTCTTATTTTCCGCCTTCAGAAAGCCCCTCCCTCCCGTTTCTACTCAAGCACACTAGCAAGTGAGAAATCTGCTTATTTGCACAACTCCTGCTTGACTGAGTTTTATATTTTAACTCGAATATCAAGCGAGTCGTTCGTTCTTTCTTATTTTCCGCCTTCAGAAAGCCCCTCCCTCCCGTTTCTACTCAAGCACACTAGCAAGTGAGAAATCTGCTTATTTGCACAGCTCCTGCTTGACTGAGTTTTATACTTTAACTCGAAAATCAAGCGAGTCGTTCGTACTTTCTTATTTTCAGCCTTAAGTAAGCCCCTCCCTCCCGTTTCTACTCAGCAGTTTGGTGTTACACCAGCAAGTGAGAAATCTGCTTAGTTTGCGCAGCTCCTGCTTGACTGAGTTTTATACTTTAACTCGAATATCAAGCGAGTCGTTCGTTCTTTCTTGTTTTCAGCCTTCAGTAAACCCTTTCATAAAAATAAAAAAAAATAAAAATTAAATTTGTATCGTGTGAGAGCAGCACGTGGGGAAAACTGCTTATTTTACTGTCGCCTCTGCGTGATCTACGTAACTCAAAATCTACGAGGTTAGTATCCTTTGAAAACCTAAAGTTTATGTGACACTCTGAGGATATGAATCGTACGATGAGTGAGAGCGAAGGGGGAGGGGAGGGGGTTGATAAATAGACATATATATACGAGCGGTGCTTGGACAGAATCAAGGGTAGTGTCTGGGGGAGGGGGAGAGAGGGGGATGCAGCGGCGAAAAATCAATATAGACCAGACTGCGCACACTCTCCCACAAATTTGAGCGCTCCCACTCAACTCGGCTCGTAGATAAACCTTTGTTCTTGCGCTCATATGGCGAATTTCCCTATTGGGCTCTGGATCATCTTAGAGGATATGTGCTCATTGCATTTTTTTAAGAAATTCCAAAAACCGAGACGCTTAAGACTCAATAATAGGTCACAAATAGTCAATTTAAAGAACTAAGCCTTCGGATATACCAAACGAAAATATTTTAACCATATTTATCTTCCAATGACATTTGAAAAAATAACTATATGTATATACACATAATTAATTAATTTCTTTATTAAAGCACAAGACACTAGAAAAATGTTCATGGATATAGGGTTTATTCAATAATTACATTTGAAATGTTTTAACCTTTATACATTTATTTTATTTGTTTGGTGTCACGCAATGTGTAGCGATTTATACCCTTTATCACACAAACCAAATGGTAAAAATTACTCCAAATTATTCAATGTAGTTAATATACGTAGTAAGGTCCAAAAGTTTCCGGCCTGGGATAGAAGGAAAGCTGAAAGAAAAAAACTGGTTTTACTGTTTTTCAATATATTCTCTCTCTCTCTCCTCTCTCTCTCTCTCTCTCTTCTCTCTCTCTCTCTCTCTCTCTCTCTCTCTCTCTCTCTCTCTCTCTCTCTCTCTCTCTCTCTCTCTCTCTCTCTCTCTCTCTCTCTCTCTCTCTCTCTCTCTCTCTCTCTCTCCCTCTCTCTCTCCCTCTCTCTCTCTCTCTCTCTCTCCCTCTCCCTCTCCCCCACTCTCTCTCTCTCCCAGTTCTCTCTCCCTCTCCCTCTCTCTCTCTCTCTCTCTCTCTCTCTCTCTCTCTCTCAGATTAAATCTTTTAATAGGTTTCTTACTAAATGAGAAATATAGGAGTATATGAGAAGTGACATGCTTAATTTGGATTGCGAATTGTCACTGGGACGTCCCTCCAGGTAGAATACCACTATCTATAAGGCACTAAGCGTGTAAATCAAAGGCGCCTACTTGTTTCGCCAGCTAAAATACTTCAATTACACGAAGAACGGCCATTCATATCTCCGCTTCCAACAAAGGGCAGCTCAACCAGTTATTTGGACCGCTATCAAAATATTGACTATAAAAACTTTCGCTGGGCCTACCAAACAAATATTGGCAAGATAGGAACTTCTGGTCTGGGAAGGAGCCAAGAACTCACTCTCGGTGTCTCCGGCCTTTCGTATTTTGGAAGCCGGTAACAACTTTAACAACCCGTGAAACAAATAAATAATTGGCTCAAAGAGTGACAGTAAGTAGGGTAGTCTCTGTTTGTATTTCTTTCGGGTCATATACAATGTTTAGCTAATTTCGTGGATGGTGACTGATAGTAAACCTTTATTGTAAATCTTTAGTTCCAGTGTTAATAGACAGATGTAAGACAACGGTGCCCTCTGTCACCTTGTCTGTCCAATAAGTTCATTCATAGAGGAAATAATGAAAATGAAAGTAACAACCTAAGGAACACAGAAAGATTAACGGGAAATCTATTCATTGCATCATAAGTGTATATGACATTGTACTGGTGGCAAAGACCGAAATAGAGATGAATAGAATGCAACAAGTCCTGAAGTACGCCTTACATCAAACTCAAGATAAAGAAAGAGAGAAAAAAGAAAGCCAATGAAATATAAATATTAGAATTGGAAGCATTATACTTGAAAAAGTGAATTTTTTACCTTGGGAGCATCAACACTGAAGAAAATTAAACATGTCCTGAAGTCGATAGTAGAATAACACTTGCTAAACAAGCCTTCCAAAGCAAAAGGAGTATATTAACTAGTAAACATAGAAACATGGATATAAAAAAAATGTAAGCTAAGTCTTTCATGTGAAGTGTACTCCTTTACGGGAGCTAAAGTTGTACACTCCACAAAAGGGAATACAATTGATTGGAAGCAATGGAAATATGGACTTGGCGCAGAATGTCTAGAAAAAGTTGAACCAAAAAAAAAACACGGATATTCTAAATGAGGAAAATGAAATCGAAAGTCTTACCAAGGCAATGGAAAATGAAAGGAGGGAATATATAAAAAGAGAATATATATATATATATATATATATATATATATATATTCTTTTTTATGTCTAAATAAAGATCAGTTTTCTGATATATCAAATTAACATAATACTTCTGTAAGATTTATAAAAAACAGAATACTAATAATAAGTATTATTGTATATATATCAAATAATGAGCCGAATATTGTTGTTTATGCACACCCATAAAAATAATAAAATTTTTTCTTAAACTTTCGCAAACATGTGATAAGAAACAGTAAACATAACTTTATTTTCACAGTCGTAATCCAAAATGTTTACCAATGACAGGTATTCTGTTTGAGGCTCTATAAATTTGTCAAGAAATGTTACCCTGTTTGATATAAATCTCGGTGAGCATAGTAATATGAAAAGAGCAAATACTGAAATATCACAACGGTTTCAACTACAAGATATAACATTTACGTAGATGATGATGAATGACCTGTTGAGTCTTGAGCCAGTTTTTGAGTATGTTTGTTTGAACCATCTTGCCGAGGCCTGACCGTGTCAGTTATCAATAGCTGCCTTTTTAGTTGCGAGTTTTGCGTTTTTGTCATAGCTGTCAAGACCGGTTCTATTTTCCGGTCCACAAAACATTTCAATTGGTTGTCAATAGATCCAACTTAAGTGATGGTGAAAATGTCAGTTTCCTGGAAATCATTTTACCTGGGTAATATATTTCCAAACAGTAAAAAGGGTTACTTTATTGGGTAATCTGGAATTTCCTAATAGTCCTGGCAGTATCTAATAATATCAATTTTTGTGACTCAATAATTATCTCTTCACACATATCTATGTATGTATAATCGTATGTTACCGCTCGAGCGGCAGCAAATTTTTGTTTGATCCTTGACAAACTCTATGCATAAGCATTTCTTGTAAAGCCTACAGTCCGTCACGCAGAGGCTGCGTAAACTAAGAAGATTTCCCACGTGAAGTTATACAATAGAGAAATCTCCATACGAGAGCCGAACAGTTACAGCAAAGGGCCGAACTAGCTTTTGGCGGGAAACTGTCATCCGTTATCGGCCCAAATTTAATAAAAATGCAAATATCTCGGTTAATATTCAAGATAGAAAATAAACGTATAGAACAATATTTATAGTAAATTTAATTTACAATAAGATTGTTTCTATACAGTTTTTTGATCCGACGTATGGTAACGGAGATATTTCGAATTTTCGAAAATCCTCCCATCTAAACCCCCCTTCTCACTGGTCCGATTTCAGCCGTTAACGAGCTTGATCGGTCTTTTTGCATAAAACGTTCAAATATCAAGTTTGGTAACGATCAAACAAAAATTGCGACCGCTAGAGGGGTAACAGATAAATATATATACAGTTTTAAACGGACCTCATTTTCGTCATCTACTAGGTAGGATTGATGGACATTTCAAGAAAAACTCAAAATTCCGTCATGAGGACCTCAATGAATACCTCTGCTAAAACCGTACCCCAGGGGCTGAGGTTCGCCATGTTGGCCTTAATCTCACATAGTAAACCACACATGGTTCGATTCCCACCCTGGCTAGAAAAGTTTGGTAGATAACCCGTCCCAATTAGCCATATTCCCATAAAGTGGAAGTAAATGAATGACAATAAAATCGTACCCGGAAAGGAAGGTTTTGCATGGTGAACATTTTGAAAATACATCTCGGTAAATCCCCACTTTTTTAGTTATTGCACGTTAACAAGGAGCACATATATCACAAACGCCCTATTTCGATCTTAAATATCAAATATTTTTTTCAAAGGACCTTTACAATGAGAGAAAAAGTAAATACAATGTGTGGTGACGTCATCGATTCAGATTTTACGTTCTTACTGGAAAATATTTGTTTGACCTATACCATACTCGATATTTTACGCTAGTAACCCCCCATTATTACTCATCTGAGAGTTACTTAGAAATAGTAAATATACTGGTGAGATGTTTGTTTCATAAGGTTTTAGGGCGAAAAACTACTAAGTTATCATCGCCGTGTAATATCTATAATTCTCGTGCCTGCATTTTGAGAGTAAATGTGTTCATGTTAATTGCCAATATTGTAATTTTTGCAAATCTCTATAGTAATAATATCCTCATCCATATCGCCATTTTAACAACATAAACGAGGATACAAAAAACTTGTAATATACTGGAGAGATGTGGTCACTAGTTTGTCATAACAGCGTGCGGGAAATCTGCTTAGTTTGCGCTGTGTGTGTGTGTGTGTGTGTGTTTGTATTTAAAGAATGTCCCCAAGAACAGAACAACAAGTATACTCTAAAACAAGTTTCAAGTTTCTTGTTAGACCATTCCCTTTGTTTGTCACCTGTTGACATCCGCCATGGGACTATTAGCCTCTGAGAAAAGCTTCTTCCAGATGGAACTTCCATTATAAGTCTGCGTTCTTAATTAAATTAACTCTGCGCACTCTCTAGCTACATTTGAAGGCACTTCTTTTTCTTAAGAACGGTTCCTCTCACCTCTAAAGTTTAGTCGTATGACTAGACGTTTTTCACGAAATTCTTTTTTTCCTCCTTTGCGTACTCTGCTCCGGATAACCTAGAATCTCCTTTATGGTTTATAGGTTTGTTTGTCTTAATATGTAAAACCTTTTTTTTTTTCTTTCCGGTTGACATAACAGACCTTAGAGTTCTTTCTGGTCATCTCCAAGGACCACTTCTATATACTTCTACTTTCTAATATCTGTATACTTATGACATTCCATTAATTTGTGATAGATAGTCAGGTCTGTGTTACACTTCTCTCAAATTGGGGGTTGATCTTTTGTCATAGGATAACCATGCGTAAACCTTGTGTGCCCAATTCGGAGTCTTCCTAATACAACTTCATCTCTTCTGTTGTCTCTTGTCGAATATTTCCATGGATGGATGGTGGTTTTAATGGTTTTTAGTTTATTGTTCTGGATTTCGTTCCACATGTGTTGCCAGTTTTTACAATTTACTATTCAGAAGTAAATTATTAATTAAAAAAATACATTTTCTGTAGTTTTAGCGAATGAAACTGTGAATTTAAGTCTTCTGAAGAAGCTGTATAATATATACATCTTTCTGACCTTTTAGAACCCACCCAAATGGTGTCGTAAGGACAAAAGCGAAATTGTAAATATCTCCACTAGTATGCATCAAATTAGAGCTTGTACATTTTAACTTGTAGATTATTTTTTTATTATAAATGAAAATTACCGAAACACGAATATTTCTTTTTTTTCTTTTTGTCTAACGGGGACAAAACGTAATACTCAATCCCATGTTTACGACATGGTGTATTTATCATCTTGATGACTTAATGGAAAGACACTTTTCCATTAGGGGCGGTTTCATGACACTTGGACACTTCGGACCTCCCCGAAATTTAAAGACTCACATAGACCTACCATACACGTTGACTGAATTACTACATGACTAGCCCCTATATAGACCGCGTATTACGCTACTTGAAGCAAAACAACGTTATCAAAAAATTATAATGTAGGGCAACACTGAAAATATTTGCAGAAATGAGCATACTTACGTAAATATAATAATTATATGTTATAGGTTAATAGGTTAAATATGTTATATGTTAAATATGTTATATGTTGAATATGTTATATATTAAATATGTTATATGTTAAATATGTTATATGTTAAATAGGTTATATGTTAAATATGTTATATGTTGAATATGTCATATATTAAATATGTTATATGTTAAATATGTTATATGTTAAATATATTATATGTTAAATATGTTATATGTTAAATAGGTTATATGTTAAATAGGTTATATGTTAAATATGTTATATGGTGAATATGTCATATATTAAATATGTTATATTTTAAATATGTTATATGTTAAATAGGTTATATATTAAATATGTTATATGTTGAATCTGTTATATATTAAATATGTTATATGTTAAATATGTTATATGTTAAATAGGTTATATGTTAAATATGTTATATGTTAAATATGTTATATGTTAAATAGGTTATATGTTAAATATGTTATATGTTAAATATGTTATATGTTAAATATGTTATATGTTAAATAGGTTATATGTTAAATATGTTATATGTTAAATATGTTATATGTTAAATATGTTAATTATTATTCTGTATATTAAATAACTGATTCGTCGCTAAATCGATCCTGTTGCGAAATGCGATTATTGTATGAATAATAGTAATAATAATAATAATATTGTTCTTCACCTAGGCTTGGTAAATGAGAACGATCTTATTGAGACTCTACGAACCTATTTAGATAAAGAAAAGCAACGGCTTGCTGTATATGCTAATAGGATACGGAGATACAAAGAATCACATATGAGGAAGAAACAAAATGCACTATTTAGCACGCAAGAAAAACATTTTTACCGCAGCATTGGCACAAGCATGGTTAAGAAGCAAATAGATTGTAATGTCAACGATTTGACCAATTATTGGGCAAATATTTGGGAAGTATCTGTGGCTCATAGAAGAGAACAATGGATTAAAGATCTCACACACGGATTAAAAGATGTTCCTGAAATGGCAGATGGCAGCATATCGGCTGAAGAAGTGACGCAAGCATTAAAAACAATGCATAACTGGAAATGTCCTGGTCGAGATAGAATTCAGAATTATTGGTTCAAGCATTTTACATGCTTACATCACATGTTAGCTAGATGTTATTCAGATTTATTGACAGGCCATGTTACAATACCTGAAGATTTCGCTGAGGGTGTGACCTATATGATTCCGAAAAAGGAAGGTCACTTAGAACCTAAAGATTACAGGCCCATTACTTGCTTAAATGGAATCTATAAACTATTTACATCTATAATTAGTGCTAATATAAATAGCCATCTTGTTTCCAACGGGCTTCTTGCTCCAGAGCAGCTAGGTTGTAAAAGTGGTGCTAAGGGATGTAAAGAGTTATTAGTTATAGATTCATTTATAGCGTCTCAGGTCTCCAAAAAACAGCGCAATATTTCTATAGCATGGATTGACTACAAGAAAGCGTATGACTCAGTACCTCATAGTTGGTTAATTGAAGTTTTAAAAGTTCATAAAGTTGCTCCAAGTGTAACCAATTTATTGTCACGTTTAATGGCAACATGGAAAACTTCGCTTAGCATTGGAAAGGGGAAGACAAAATTCCAGAGCTAGGCAATTAAAATAAAAAGAGGTATATACCAAGGTGACAGTCTCAGCCCCGTTTGGTTTTGCTTAGCTATGAATCCCATGAGCCAAATAATTCCAGACAGTGAATACAGTTACGAAATTTCTATAGGTAAAAAAGAAACTAAAGTAAGCCATAGCCTTTATATGGATGACCTGAAGTTATATGCAAAGACACCTACCCAGTTGCAAAGCATGATAGGCATAATAAAGAATTATAGTGATTCTATTGGTATGTCTTTTGGGTTAGATAAATGTGCTGTCTTGCATATTTCAGGAGGTCAGAAAATGACTACAGATAATATAATAGTTTCTGATGAAACCTATATTCACGAACTAGAAAGGACTGAATCATACAAATATCTTGGTTTTCAACAGCATCTGAAAATAGCGAAAAAGGATGTAAAAGACCTATTAAAAAATGAATTTATTAAGCGCTTGCGACTTATTTTTAACAGCTATCTTTCTAGCCGCTATAAAATAAAAGCAGTTAATACATGGGCGATACCATCTCTTATCTATAGTTTTGGCATAATAAAATGGTCTGACACTATTCTTGATGAGTTGTATAGACTCATAAGAACGGAGATGACAAAAGCCAGAATGCACCATCAGATTTCATCTATGGCCAGGCTGTATTTATCGAGGAAACAAGGAGGACGAGGCCTTCTCAACATCCGAAACCTTTGTCGGTCTCAGGAAGTTAACCTGAGACATTACATAAGATCGAATGATAGCCACGTCTTCAAAGAAATAGTTAAACTTGATGATGGGTTTACGGCCTTGAACTTGAAATGTAGTAACAATCCTGAAGTTAAAGATGAATCCCACTTTCTTTCAGAATGGCAAAGTAAGGAACTTCATGGTCGTTACTACAGTCGCCTTTATGACTCGGAGGTAGACTTGGCTTATTCTGTCGCGTGGCTGACGTCTGGAAAACTGTTTTCAGAAACAGAAGGTTTCATTACAGCTATCCAAGACCAAGTGATTGCCACCAGATCATACAGACGTCATATCCTCAAGGGCAGTAGTGTCCTGGACAAATATAGGTTATGCAACAAAGCTAATGAGTCCATTCAACATATTATGGCTGGATGTGAAATACTTGCTGGGTCCGAATACTTACAAAGGCACAATAACGTGGCAAAAGTATACCATCAAGCTCTAGCAGAGAAATTCGGCATGATAGACAAGAAGGTCGCTTATTATCGCTATATTCCTCAAAAGTTATTGGAAAAAGATAATATAAAGATGTATTGGGATGAAGCGATGATAACTGACCATACTGTGCACCATAACAAACCGGATATTCTCATTATTGACAAGATCAATAATACTGCTGATATTATTGACATCGCAGGGCCCAATGATGAGAATATTCGAAAATCCCATGCCGAAAAGTTAAGAAAATATCAAGAATTGGCTATCGAGCTCAAAGAGGTATACAAACTGAAATCTGCCATAGTTACGCCTATTATAGTAAGTTCAAATGGACTCGTGCCAAAAACAACGGTAGCAGGCACCAAGAACTTGAAACTGCCAACAGCAATTATAAAAGAAGCACAGCAAGGGGTACTTCTTGATACTGCTAGAATCGTGCGAAAATTTTTAAATTCCCCATAACATGTCACACTCACAAACTACATATCGGTTGGATTTTCCCCCGATATGGATTTTACTCCAGTTTCACTGAGTATAAACCTCCCCCATAATAATAATAACTTTTCCATTAGGTCGTCAAGATGATTGGCCCTTGGTTTGGTCTTAGTGGGCTACGATAATAGTGTATTTTCTAAAAATAGGAAGAGCAGTCCAGACCAAAATTATATTCAAGTCCAGAATCATGGGAATACATATAACTCTTCGGAGGTATGTAGCGGGGATCATTGATTTACAATTCCGTCTACCAATAAAATGTTAATTTATTATTGGCAATGCGTGTGTCGTGCTGTAGATAGCACCTATTCTGGGATGAATGCCTTTGTACTGGCTAATTGCTCGTTAATCATAAATCAAGAGGAATGACTGTACAATGTTGGAGCACGAAACACCTAATCCCCTTCGAGGAATAACGTTTAAGGGAAAGAAAAAGTTTTAAACAATGATTCTCTCAATTAATCGGTAGGCAGAACTTGAACTTCATAAGAGTTGGTCGGTAGAATACGAATTTCACTTAAGGCTTCCGTAGAACATGAATTTCAGAGGAATTGGTCGGTAGGACCTGGATTTCACATGAATTAGTATGTAGAAGTTGAATTTCAGAAGTTATTGGTCCTTAGAATTTCAGTTTTAGAGGAATTTTTATAATTAGGTAGGACTTGAATTGCAGAAGAATTGGTCGGTAGAACATGAATTTCATCTTAAGGGTTCCGTAGAACTTGAATTTCAGAGGAATTGGTCGGTAGGACCTGAATTTCACATGAATGAGTATGTAGAAGTTGAATTTCAGAAGTTATTGGTCCGTAGGATTTTATTTTTAGAGGAATTTGTATAATAAGGTAGGACTTGAATTGCAGAAGAATTGGTCGGTAGAACATGAATTTCACTTACGGGTTCCGTAGAACTTGAATTTCAGAGGAATTGGTCGGTAGGACTTGGATTTCACATGAATGAGTATGTAGAAGTTGAATTTCAGAATTTATTGGTCCTTAGAATTTCAGTTTTAGATGAATTTGTAGGTAGGACTTGAATTTCAGAAGAATCGCTCGGTAGAATTTTAATTTCACTGGAATGGTTCGGTAGGACTTGAACTTGACATTAATTGGCTCGTAGAACTAAAATTTCACAAGAATACGACGGTAGAACTAGAATTTCTCGTGATTGACTGGAATTTGATGGTATCTTTTAATGCAATTTGGCGTAGCTTAGGGAATTATGGAATACATTATTTTTGTAAAGAAAAATACCCACTGAACTAGTGTCCAGTCCAACAATGGATTGAAATGTTTTGTAAACAACTATATCACTGTAATTACATGTTTTATGCACGAACAAAGTACTAAAATCAACGCGAAATTGTACGCAAATGAACCTCTATTCAGATAGTAAATTGAGGAAAATGGAGACAAGATATGAGGCAATGGAAATTCAAGTTATTTTTCCTTGCGTCCATTCTTTTTTCATTCAAGAAATTGTATTTCTAACATTGAGTGCTCTTATTCTGTTTCTAGACTAGTTTCTCTTTATAATTAAGAAATAATTTTTTATGTCGCCTCATTTCAATGTCCTTAAAGAGGTGATATTGCTCACAGTATTATTTATAATCATTCGTAAAATAAATGCTAAAAAGAAGAAACATTTCTATAAAGTTATTAAGGGACTGAAGTGAGCCATGTGGCTTAAAATGTTAGCTTTAATCTCACATGGTAAACCTAGAGTGGCGAGTTCGATTCTCGCCTGGGCAATAGGAATTTATTTAGGTGCGGACTCATTAAATAAAATCCTTAGTCCCACCCTGGCTAGAAAAGTCCGTCACGCAGGAGCTGCGTAAACTAAGAAGATTTCCCATGTGAAGTTTAGCAATAGAGAAATCTGCATACTCGTAACACAACACCACCATGATTAAATACAAACGGTGATGAGAAATCTTTCAGTTAATTAAAATAAATCCCCAACTGAAACGGCTTCTGAATAGTAAGAATAATTTATATTTTTGAAATTAATGTTTAAAAAAAAAACTTTTTTTTTATTTATACTTTTTCTCAGTAATCAACTCAAAATTTTATTTCATTGAAGTGTACGATCCCCCTTTAGAAAAATATGATAACATGATATAACTCTCAAATTCATTAACGTATATATTAATCGTAGTGAGTAATTATTGACAATTTTTCACACTGATTCACTAGATTAAATAATCCACATCAAAGTACGCCGGTTTAAGAACTCAGCTCTGGCAGTCATCCAAAAATTAGCTGCATTAATAGTGAAGAACAAAACTCATGTTCTTTGTTCTCAAGTTATATTTTCGTAATGAGAAAACCCTCTTAACTACCTCTTTATTTTATATTTTCCAACGGACATTTAATTCTCGGATAAGAGAGAAATGAATGGGCATAAATTACCCTAGAGGGAAGGAGGGAGGGGGAGAGTTGGAGCGAGAAATAAAAATAATATTAATCAAGGTAGCAGGAACTCTTCCAAATGTTTTCAGTCCGTTGTTGGTGTTCGGGCAGCTAACGCTTCCTTTTAATTCGGAAATCTCTACTTCGGGGTGTCTATAGTTTTTTTTTAGAGTGATTTTAGTAGCAAACTTATTGTTACTTTGCTGGGTGTGTTTTTGATTTTCGGTTTGTGTTGTTTAGCAGTGAAAATATCCTGTGGTTTACTTGTGATTATGCCTTTTAGCAACATCACGTAATACTGGTAAAATTTATTTCGAATATGGCGTCAAATTCATTTCCTTTCGAACTGGTATGTTTATAATTTTCGCGCTTATAAAGAATTATGATAAAATACTGTGGTTTCACAACATGGATCAGATTTTTATTTTCAAATCAATTTTGGCAGAATTAGTTTTAATATCTGATTTAATTTAATTGCGATATGCATTTCAATGTGTGTGTCAAACCAAAATACTTTTATAATATTCCTGAAGAAGAAGGAAAAGTGTGTTCTTGCTGTTATATGAGAGAAGATATCGCCCAGGGCCCAAGATGGCAATTCCTAGAGTTAATTCTGCAATACTTGACTGTAGTCCGGTCGTCATATCAAAAGCGGTAAGTATTTTCTGGTTCTGGGATTATCAACGTCCCCCAGAGCAGTCGGGGTATACAAGAGTTTCCACTAAAGTTCCTCGAAATCGTATTAAATGCAGATTAGACTGAAATTGGCTATTGATGTAGTTCTCAGAACGCGAATTTAGTTAAGAGAACATATATACAACAGCAATTGTAGAACATAAGTAGCTTAACAAGACGTCCTATAACATTTTCCGATCCGGCTGATATTTTGGTAACGGAGATATTATGAATTTTTCAAATTCCCCTCCCCTAAACCTCACCCCTATATTTAGATTTTAATGAAACAATTAAATATCGAGTATGGTATAGAACAAATGAACATTTGCATTGAGGTAAGAACGAAAAGTCTTACATGATGACGTAATAACACAACTTTTTTGGGAGTACCGCACACAGAAAAAGTTCAATGAAAAAGTGTGTGTGTGTGTGTGTGTGTGTGTGTGTGTGTATAACAATATTTATAGGTCATTTAATTTTCAATAGAATCGGTTCTATGCACTTTTTCGATCCTACGTATACTAATGGAGATATTTTGAATTTTCAAAATTACTCCCTCTGAACCGCCCCCTCCCACTTGTCCGATCTCAGCCATTAATAAACTAGATCTTTCTTTTTACATAAACAGTTTAAATATTGAGTTTCGTTACGATCAAACAAAAATTGCGATCGCTAGAGTGGCCGTAGAATCGATGGACATTTGAAGAAACTTTTCGAAAATAGCGTCATGAGTACATCCTCAATAGCAGGTTTCCCTTGAGGGAAATCTGCTAAAAAGTGCAACACTCTAGAGCTGCGTAAAAAGCAATAAATAATAAGAATAAGAAATAAAGCAAGCTTCCCACCATCTGGTATCACACACTTGCGATCTCATCTCCACATATTTCCTATTTGTATGAAGAAAAAAAAAACCCCGATGACTAGAGGCGGTGTTACTGAAAAGAAGAAGGTACGACGAATAACGGAACGGAACGCAGAAATATCTCCGTTACTATTCGTCGGACCGAAAAATTGTATAGAACCAATCTTATTGCAAATTAAATGATCTATAAACATTGCTTTATACATTTATTCTCTATCTTGAATATTCACCGATA
The DNA here is from genome assembly GCA_019009955.1 of Riptortus pedestris. Classification (NCBI taxonomy): domain Eukaryota; kingdom Metazoa; phylum Arthropoda; class Insecta; order Hemiptera; family Alydidae; genus Riptortus; species Riptortus pedestris. Next base: position 20,803,406 of record CM032228.1, read on the forward strand.
GTTGCTTTTTTCAGTTTTCAGCCTTCAGCAAACCCCCTTCTACTCATGTCACATAAACAATACTCTGTTATATAATAAAACACATTATTCAAAGCTTAAATACCAAATATTGTTTTCAAGAGACCTTTATTACACGAGATAAGTGCAAATATTTTCTGTTGATCCCTCCCCACCAAGTCTTAAGTTCTCTTGGATTACTAAAATTTGAGTGATTGAGGTAAAAATCATTCTGATTCATTGTAAATTACAGTACTAGATACAGTAAATAGTTTCAATAAAATTAATATGTTATATTCAACTATATTTGAGTGATTGTTTTTCTTTCCGGTGAAGAATATTTCTATCTGCTCAGCTCTGAGAGGTTGTCAGACCTGTTTGTTTACAGTTCAGACGCATTCCGTTGAGAGGTTATTCAAATAGAGCTGAATGATTTTTCATTGCCGTTTGTATTTATTCACTTAATTAATATTCACGTCGGTGGTAAGTGTTATCATATGTGTGATTTATTTATTGTAAAACTTGACGAGAGAAATCTGATTAGATTTCGCAGTCCTGCGTGACGGACTTTTATTGCACTCCATGCATTTGATATTTTATATATTATATTTGTATCACTTAATTTCAATTTTCTTTTGTATGACTGAAGCTATGGAGTAAGGTGCCGCCATATTTGTGGGTTATTTCAGAAATTTGGAAATGTACTTTGGTCAAATGTCTTCAACCGAATCAAAGTAATCTTGCAATGAAACATTTAGTTTTCTATAAATGGTTTGTTAACATCCCAAAATGACTGCTCAATTCATTGTAACGTTTCGAATTAACTGCTATAAATTCCATAATGAACGTTCGCATGAACTTTAGTTTTCAATAATTATCTTTATTTGTGCTAATATTTCCTTCTTTTTGTTTTGCAGGTAAATGAAAAAGAATATTTGGCTACAATGTAAGTACAATAATTTTACAATATTTTTGATGTATGTAAAAGTTTTTATGAAATAAAGAACGCTACAAACGATACCTAAATTAAGAACAATAATGAATTCGTTTCAAGAGATATAAACGTTTATGTCAATTATTTTGTTAAAAGGGCTAATTAATAATTTGATGCTTTAGCCGTCAGAAACAGAGTCGGAGAATCCCTTAGAGATTACGTAAGCTGAGACTGTGAATACGTTGTATTACGTAAGGAGTAGCTTAACGAGGGTTTTAGATTCGACGTACTTGAAAATAATTGGTGATTCAAGTATAATTGGGAGGCAACAAAAAAAGTCTTTCTTCTTTACACAGTCATTTATTGAGAAATGAAAAGAAAGCCAGTGGGGTAGTGTTTCGATAAATAAGCCGATTTTCCAAGCGTAACAATGACGTACAAATGACGTCATTTGATATTCTATTCTCTATTTCACCCGCTCCGGGATTACTTATGTAAATAAACTTCAGATTTGTGTAGAGGATTCAAGCATATAAACCTATTAGGCCTTAAGCGTTTAATAGCTTTAGATAAGACAAGCCGTTTAGTGTACATCGATTTTGCCGACATATACATATATTTAATTGCATATATGGCCCTTATGAAAGACGTGAATCCATATGTACTTCAAGTTGGAGACATCACTACTGAAATAACGGACTGCTTAATAAATAATAAAAGCCCTTGATTTTACAATAAATGAAGAATGAAAATATCAGCTCCAGAAACTTGCGTCGAGAATTACGCCATAGATTCTTTAGCCAGTGGTGCTCATTACCAGCTAAAGGAAAAGGCCTTGTTGAAATTGAATTAAGTCCGAGAAGAGTGACGCCAGTGCGCGCCAGTTGATGACATCACCCGCGTCCACTCATCCTTGCCCTGGACTGGGGACCTCGCTGCCAGCCCATCCAGTCACGAGGGGGACCGACAGGAAAGGGCAAGAAGAGCTAGAACAACATGGAATCCAAGTCCCCGCAAGGAGATGGAAGCCTAGCTCGGCACATACAGAGACAACACGTATCATCAAAAGTGGAAGCAACCCCCATAATGTGCGAGTAAGCGCAAAAAGGGCCCGTCGGGCGATCTCGCTGAGAAGCGGAGAAGAAGGAAGAGAACTATGAACATAATAAATTATGTGAGTACTCATATTCAAAATCATAACTTCAAGCCCCACATGTCCGAGTCAACCATAACCAGTCCCCCACATACAAGGTACAACCGATTCCATCAGATGCAGAGGAGTCCCATCCAGAAATTCATCATCATCTTCTTCCTCAAGTATCGCTAAAACTAACATATTAACCACAAATGTCCCTGAAATAGGCTTACCGCCATAACCATTGTACAGTACCATAATATATTGGCTCATACCTCACGATTATAACTTAATCTATCACCCTATACAGTCCACTCTAAAATCACAAATGGGGCGAAGGGGCCACTCCCTATACTCATTTATTGGGAAGCCTCATCGACCCCGAACATGCGTAGAAATGTTCAATGGCTGGCAGGCCAGTAATTCGTGGATATCTGGTAAAAAAAGGCTGTCTTCCTCAGAATGGACAACAGCGGTGAAGATGAACGTGAATCTAGTGCCAGTTCGCTCTGTCCCAGGAATGAGTCTGGGAAACACCCACTGTAGACATTGCAGTGAGATTGAAACCCTTTCCCATGTCCTAGGATGTTGCCGATGGGGTGAGCAGATGCGCAATTCACGACATCATAAGGTACGGACTCAAATCGCTCGCCATTTGAAAGAGAAGCACCCAGATTGGGATATATTCAAAGAGGGGACTTGCAATTTCTCAGACGGCACTCTGAGAAGAGCAGATAATGTAGCCATCAAGAAAAATGAAAAGGAGGGATTAATTCTAGATCCTACTGTCCGTTTTGAGATGAACAAAAATCAAGCAGATGAAGTAGACCAAGAGAAAAAAGCAATATACGAACCATGTTGCAGGACTTGTCTACAATAATCTAAAATTATCAATCATCATTTACATAAAAAATAAAGTTGAAATACAAGCTGCACTCTCATCTGAGATACCTCCCGAATTTTGTTTTATTTAATGTATAAGATTCCAAATTTTCATATAACATATAAATAATATTAAAAAAAATATTAATAAGATTAAGAGGCTGGCAATGAAGGTACCCTCAGAAAGAGGACTGCTAACGAGCTAAGATACGTGATAACCTCTGTTTAATTTTTGGTGTACGTAGTTTTCTTAACAATATATATATTATTTTTGTTTAAACATCCCGTCATGATTACATCCTCAATAGCTGATTTCTCTGGGGGGAAATTTGCATATATTTAAATTCAGGTGTTGCTCTTTGCCGAATATCTAACACCTGTGAATAATTGCAGCTGTTGCTTTGAATAAAACCAGAATGGCTAGAGAAATACATGATTCCTGAGATACCTCGGCCAGCGAATGGCTTTCTTTACGACCTACTCCCCCCTTTGACGGCCCATTACTTTTATTAGCTTACATTGCAGTGGTATAATTTTATTTCTCCCTCGCCATCTTCGTCTGCTTTCCACAATATTTAATATACAGAATAACAAACCGACAAACCTTGTCAAAGAACTTCCTTTCATATTTCATGCGACCTCTATTATATCTGCTAAGCCCATATCTAATGAATCTTATATTTGATTTCCCTTTAGGGTAAAGGTGCTATTCCCAAAAGAGGAAATCAGCTATAGAGGTTGTAGTACTCTTGACGCGAATTTCCAAAAATGTCTTCAAATGTCCATTGATCCAACCAAGGAGATGATGAAAATGAAGCCCTTTCAAATATATATATATATATATATATATATCTGTTAATGCAATTGCGGTCCCAATTTTTGTTTGATCGTTATCAAACTTCATACTTTAACTTTCCATGTCATATTAAAAATCAAGTCCGTTAACGGTTGAAATAGGACCAGTGGAGAGGGGAGGGGTTTAGAGTTGGAATTTTGAAAATTTCAAACATCTCCGTTATTATAAGTCGAATAGAAAAGTTGTATAGCACCGATATTATTGATAATGTAATTATCTTTAAATGATGTACCGTGTATTTTTTTTATCTGCTAAGCCCATATCTAATGAATCTTATATTTGATTTCCCTTTAGGGTAAAGGTGCTATTCCCAAAAGAGGAAATCAGCTATAGAGGTTGTACTCTTAACGCGATTTTATATTAACCATTAATATTAACCAAGATATTAGCATTTTAGCAGATTTCCCTGAAGGGAAATCAGCTATTGAGGTCGTACTCATGACGCGATTTTCGAAAATTTTCTTCAAATGCCCATTGATCCTACCCAGGAGATGACGAAAATGAGGTCTGCTCAAAACTATATATGTATATATATATATATATATATATATATATATATATTTGTCTGTTACCTCTCTAGCGGCCGCAATTTGTGTGTTATCATTACCAAACGATGATATATAATCGTTTTATACAAAAGAAAGATCAAGCTATTTAACGGCTGAAATCTGACCCGGGGGAGGTTTAGAGGGGGAGAATTTCAAAAATTCTTAATATCTCCGTTATTATGAGTCGGATCGAAATATTGTATAGAACCAATCTTATTGCAAATGTTATGTTCTATAAATGTTGTTATGTACATTATTTTTTCTCTATCCTGATTATTAACGGAGATATTTGCATTTTTTAGTTTCCGGTCTCCAGTAAACCCCCGCTCCAACTTATCTCATTTTAAGAATATTCTATTATGTTATGAAGCACATTATTTAAAGCTTAAATACCGAATATGGTTCTCATTGAACTTTTAAGCTTTGAGATAAATGCAAATACGTGACGCACGTGTGAAATCGCTTATAGTTAACGCAGCCCCTGCGTGACGGACTTTTTTTTTCATTTGCAGCCTTCAATAAATGTCCACTTTTATTCATCGCACGTCAACAATAAGCAAATATATCATGAAACGTCTTATTCCATGCTTAAATACGAAATGTTGTTTTCCTTGGACCTTTATTATGTTACATACATGTAAAAAAACGTAGTGTGAAAAGTCAGTAAATATGATTTTACCGTTTTGACCTAAAAAAGTTAATTTCATCTATACTCAATATTTAAAAATTAAATCCAACAGTAATGACCATGTTTGATAACTGCTGAAATCGGACTGGGGGAGAGGGAGGGAGGGTTATTTGATTTGTATCATACTCGACATATTACAGTTTCAGTCAGCCCTAAAGATGATATTTGTTAGTGGCTAAAATTGGACTTGCGTGTTGAGGGGGAATTCGAAAATTAATAATTTCATTGTTATTATGAATCGTATTGAAATAAAGTCCGTCACGCAGGGGCTGCGTAAACTAAGCAGATTTCCCTCGTGAAGTTTAGTAATAGATAAATATACATACTGCTAACACAACACCGTGAATAAATACAAACGGAAATAAGAAATGTTTCATCCAATTTCAATAGCCTGCCGACAGGAAGCGTTAGGTTAGAAATGTAAACAAACGGGTCCCGCCTCACACCGGAAAGAAAAACAATTACTGAAATATATCAGAATATAAAACATTAATTTTATTGAGAACTATTTACTATATCTAGTACTGTAATTAATAATGAGTCAGAATAATTGTTATCTTAAACAATAAAATTTTAGTAGTCCAAAACTTTAAGATGGGGGGGGGGAGTCACCAGTACATATTTGCATGTATCTCGTATAATAAAGGTCTCTTGAATACAATTTTTGGTATTTAAACTTCCAATAATGTGATTTATTATGTATCAGAGTATTGTTTACGTAACATGAGTAGAAGTGGAGGTTTGGTGAAAACTGAAAAATGCAAATATCTCGGTTAATATTCAAGATAGAGAATAAATGTATATAACAATATTTATAGTAAATTTAATTTGTAATAAGATTGATTCTGTATAATTTTTCGATCCGACGTATAGTAACGGAGATATTTCGAATTATCGAAAATCCTCCCCTCTAAACCCCCCTTCCCACTGGTCCGATTTGAGCCGTTAACGAACTTGATCTTTCTTTTTACATAAAACGCCTAAATATGAAGTTTGGTAAGGATTAAACAAAAATTGCGACCGCTAGAGCGGTAACAGACAAATATATAGATAGATAGATAGATAGATAGATAGATAGATAGATAGATAGATAGATAGATATATATATATATATATATATACAGTTTTGAACGGACCTCATTTTCGTCATCTACTAGGTAGGATCGATGGACATTTGAAGAAAAATGTCGAAAATTCCGTCATGAGTACAACCTCAATAGCTGATTTCCCTTAAGGGAAATCTGCTAAAACGTTATAGAACCAGTATTGCTAAACTATTGATGCTCTACAATTCATGTTCTATGGGTGCATTTCGTATGTAAAATATGAAGCAAGTTTGTCGTATTTTCAGCCTTCATTAACCCCCACTTCTACTCATGTGAGTTTTAATTGGAACTATAAAATATATGATGAGATGAGATCAATAGGGTGTTATACCCTCTCCTGAAAAATCTGCTTAGTTTACGCAGCCCCTGCGTGAGTGGACTTTTCCAATGACAGCATCCTTGTTATCTAGCAAAGCTCCCTTGATTGAGTTTTAGCTCATAATAAAGTCCGTCACGCAGGCGCAGCCTTAACATAGCATATTTCCAACTTAAATCCCGTATTTGCATTTGTCTCAAAAATAAAAACTTCAATGAGAACAATATTTGGTATTCAACTTTTAAATAAAGTTTTTCATTATATAACAGATTATTTTTTATGCGACATGAGTAGGAGTGGGGGTTTACTGAGGACTGGAAAAATTAAAAATGCTACTATCTCGGGTAATGATAAAGATAGAATATAAATGTATATGAAAACATTTATAACACATTAAATTTGCAATAAAATTGGTTCTTTTCGATTTTTAGATCCGACTAATAATAACGGAGACATCTTGAATATTAAACATTAGCCTCCATCTCTAACCCGAACGTTAACGATCTCGACCTTTAGTTTTGCATGAAATGCTTATATATCGATTTTGGTTTTGATCTAAGAAGAATTACGACCGTTAGACGTATATATATATATATATATATATATATATATATATATATATATATATATATATATATATATATAATTTTGAATGGACCTCATTTTCGTTATCTACTATGTAAGATTGATGGACATTAGAAGATTTTTTTTTCGAAAATCGATCCCTTAAAGGAAATATGCAAATAATTCATAGTGAACGCCTGACAGATAGCTGGCTGGTGATTTCTATGTATTCCCCTACTGACCAGTTCAACTTGGCAACTAACAGTAGTAAGGTTCAGGCTATCTGGGATCCAGCCGTGTTGGGTTGTCGACACTGCCATGTCATTTTCTTGTCAGCATTTCGCCGAGCATGTTCAAACCTCCAACTCCGATTCAAGATGCCTGTACCAGCAGACATGTCCATTCAGCAGGCTATTGTCCAGTTTCCCCTTAATGTTTACTACTTTGAATCATTAATTCCGATATATAAACAGGGGCTCAGGCTAGCCATGCGAGTTAAAGCGTTGACCTTCATTCTCACATGGCAAAGGAAATTATTTAGTGACGAAATTCATTAAATAACATCCTAAAATCCCACCCTGGCTAGAAAAGGGCGGTAACCTGTAGATAACCCGTCCCGATTAGCCTAAGTTACAAAAAGTGGACGTTAATAAATAATAATAATAATATATATAAACAGACTTCCTAACCTTTCTCCAAAGCCATCTTCATTATAGTTGTGAATGAATATTCGAATGAATTGAAAAGAAAATGTTTTGGAATTTATATTCATCTAAAATATGTACTCTATGTTTTAAAATGACGGAAACTGTAACTGAAATACAGAAGAAACAATCTTTTGCAAATTAAATTTACTATAAATATTGTTAAATGCATTTATTCTCTATCCTGAATACTAACCAAGAAATTTCCATTTTTTCAATTTTCAGCCTTCAGCAAACCCCTACTTCTACTCATGTTACATAAACAATAGTCTGTTACATAATAAACCACATTATTCGGAGCTTAAATTCCCAATATTGTTTTCAAGAGATCTTTATTATACGAGATACATGCAAATATGTTCATTGAGATAAAAGTTATTCTGATTCATTATAAACTACAGTACTAGATGTAGCAAATAGTTTTCAATAAAATTAATATGTTATATTCTGATATGTTTCAGTAATTGTTTTTCTTTCCCGTGAGAGGTTGGCAGACCTGTTTGTTTACATTTCAGACGCTTCCCGTCGAGAGGTTTCTAAAATTGACTGCAAAGATTACTTATTACCATTTGTATTTATTCACTTAATGTTCAGGGTGGTGTTGTGTTAGCAGTATGCAGGTTTATCTATTATTAAACTTCACGAGGGAAATCTGCTTAGTTTACGCAGCCCCAGCGCGACGGACTTTTTTATGTATATAGGCTAATCTTGTGTTATTTCTTGGTAAAGTCTTTATTCAATGACTTTGCTTCTGAATAAATTTCTTTTATCCACACCGTTTGGACGTTCACCCATATCCTATATATTTATTATATGCTTTCATGATAAATTCTGTGGCAAACGGAGCGCGTAACTATGCCTTACCAAACTATCATCAAAATGCATGATATTAGAAAAATGGTTTATAATCGGTAAGAAACCTTATTACTTTTCATGGGGGTTATTTGGTTTTTTCCTTGACTTTTCTTTTTTTATTAATATGTTTAGTAAAAATATTTATTAGATCACATTAACCACTAGATAGTTTAGTGGCTAGAGTCACCTGGTCACGCCTCAATGCGATGGCACTATCTTCATTGTCTATATTGTACTGAGTAATTGCTTAGGAATGTATACTCTTAGCAGATTTCGTCTAATTAAAATTTCCTGTATATGCACACATACACACACAAATACAGGGTGCCCCAAGTTCCCGTGCCACCCCCTTCAAAATCTGCAATTATATTAATAAAAGACTAAGAGTTGACATTTAATTTTGGCCCCTGAAGAATCTTTTCCGTCCATATTCATCCTCATATCGTTGTCCAGTACTTCTCCAGCGACCATATCTTTGCAATTTCCAATGGAATGCCATATGTTTTATGTCGGGTTCTTCTGGAACCCAAATTCTAAAACTAATTTATATCGGTGAATATTTCGATTTGACCCTTCGTTTAGCCGTAAAATGGAAAAATCTTTATTTTAGGAACGGCACGTTTTATCGAAAAATGCTGCTACACAAAGGAGATGGCATTATTTGTGTCATACCAGCACCGGAGATATCTGCTTAGTTACCACTGCCCCTACAGTCGTCACGCACATTTTTAGCAGATTTCCCTTAAGGGAAATCGGCTATTGAGATTGTACTCATGACGCGATTTTCGAAATTTTTCTTCAAATATCCATCGATCCTACCTAGTAGATGACGAAAATGATGTCCGTTCAAAACTGTATATATATATTTGTCTGTTACCGCTCTAGCGGTCGCAATTTTTGTTTAATCGTTACCAAACTCGATATTTAGTCGTTTTATGTAAAAATAATGATCAAGTTCGTTAACGGCTGAAATCGAACCAGTGGGAGGGGGAGTTTAAAGGGGAGGATTTTCGAAAATTCGAAATATCTCCGTTACTATACGTCGGATCGAAACATTTTACAGAATCCATCTTATTGCAAATTAAATTTACTATAAATATTGTTATACACATTTTTCCTCTATCTTGAATATTAACGGAGATATTTGCATTTTTATTAAATCTCGGCGCCTAACGGTCAAGAGTAACTTTCCCGCCAAAAGCTAGTTCGGCTGTTTCCTTGACTGGCTTGGCTCTCTTGAAATTTCTCTATTGTAAAACTTCACGTGGGAAATCTGCTTAGTTTACGCAGCCTCTGCGTGACGGACTTTTTTTTTCTGTGCCTTCAATAATTGTACTACTTGTATGTAGTTTTGCATCTGTGTTCCTAGACTAGAAATAGAAAGAGAGCTTCTTTATCCCTTCTCTTCCACAATACGACACAGCCTTCCTCCATCATCCCACGTCTAACTAGAGCCTGTGCACATATTTCCCATCGGTCAAAACCAGAGATTTTATTCTGGCGGTTTGACTCGGCTTATAAACAAATCAAATCTCCGAAGCAGTAAATAGAGATCATCATAAATCTATCAAATCCCCCCCCCCGCGGATATCGAATCGCGGCGAATGTATTTCTGTTCTTCAATGCCTCGGGTCAGGAACGGGCACTAGAAACACTCTACTTCAATAATAGACACTACTTCATTCCAAGATTCTTAAGGTATTAAGTTAGTTATCGGCGAAGCAAAACCAGTTCTCATTTACTTCATCAGTTCCGAAAGGGCTGAGAAAATGAAACAGGTTTTACCTTTTAAGTTGCGAATGATGATATTCCAAATGATTGCCAGACTTACTTGGAAATCCCACACAATAATTAAAAGACAGGAACTTAACAGACGATTCGGACAACTTTACGGACTGCTAAATAGAAGATCTCACTACCGTCTACAGAAAACAGACTAACAATATACAAGTTACTACTTAAACCAATGTGGACATATGCAATAGAAATGTGGGCTACAGCAAAACCTTCGACGATCAGACGTAATTCCCTTAAGATTTAGAAAATTCCACAGCAGGGCTATCCAATCATCCTAATCCAGAAGTCTTAAACAATAATTTAACGGAACCACAGAAAAACACACACACACACACACACACACACACACACACATATATATATATATATATATATATCTATATATATATATATATATATATATACACACACATTTGAACTGACCTCATTTTCGTTATCTCCTAGGTAGGATCGATGGAGATTTGAAGAAAAATTTCGCCCTCAAGGGAAACCGGGTAAATGAGGGCATATCAGAATTATATATATATATATATATATATATATATATATATATATATATATATTTATATATATATATATATATATATATATATATATTTATGTGTGTGTGTGTGTGTAGACAGATAGATAGATATTTGTCTGTTATCGCTCTAGCGGTCACAATGTTTTCTTGATCGTTACCAAACTCGATATTTAAACGTTCTATGTAAAAAATGAAGATCAAGTTCGTTAATGGCTGAAATCGAACCAGTGGAAAGGGGGGGGCTAAACGGGGAGGATTTTTGGCAATTCGAAATATCTCAGTTACTATACGTTGGATCGAATGATTGTATAGAAACAATCTTATTGCAAATTAAATTTACTCTAAATATTGTTATGTTCATTTATTCTCTATCTTGAATATTAACCTAGATATTTGGATTTTTATTAGGAGTGTGCGGATAACGGATGAGATGAGATCGGCTGATGGCGGATCTATTCGTGAGTTTCAGCCGGATGCTAGTTCGGCCGTTTCCGTATGAAAATGGTTTATAGACTCGTTACTACTACTGTTACTAGTATGGAGATTTCTCTATTGTAAAACTTCACGTGGGAAATCTGCTTCGTATACGCAGCCCTTGCAACCCCCCCCCTTGCCCTTTCGGACCTTTTGCCATAGCAGTTTATTTTCCATAATTTTCTTTTTCGTTGAACTAGTTGAAGTTTGAGCGATATCACCTAGTCGGGAGAGATCCTAAATAAATGAAAGGAAATTCTCCAAGTGTGACAGTGCAGCAGGTGTGTAAAGCCCGCATGTTTTATGTTCAGACACAAAGTCTTAATTCAATTAAAAGTAGTTCTAAAATGGAGCATGTTGGCTGAGAAAGTAATTGAAAATGAAGTCCGGAACGGCGTTACACGTGGAAGGAACTTCTCTTTTCCATAATTTGCCTTTGGGACCGATGCCAAACTTTGATAGATACTCAATGGCTGTATAACTTAAATGAAAATAAGTTTCGTTTGCATCTCCAATCTCACTGATTGAAAACCGAATTAAACGTTTCCTAGAACATTCAATTTACTATCCGCTCAGGAAATAGGAATTTGCATCAAGGGTGTGGGGAGAGGGTGGGCTTTGCTGAGAAGTAAGTCTATGAAGTGATTCTACGAAGTCTGGCTGGCAGAGGAGTTAAAATGAAATAAATTACACCATTTCCCTGAAACGAGGTCGGAGTAATGGCGAAAGATTTTCAGGGGTATTTGAGTTTGGCAGATTGTGTAAAGCAGTTGGGCGGGGGGCTACTCCCCCCCCCAGATTCTGTAGCTATTCCGCTATCCGTACACAATGACGTTAAATTAATGTCGATTAACCCGTTCTTTTGGCTAAATGTCGATTGACAGAAAGCTTTCAGGGTTTGACTTTGATGGGTTAATGACTCAGTCACCTGGAGACAGTTCGGCTCTTCTGGGAGCTGGCTAGAACCTGTAACCTGGATCGTTAGGAAATGGGATCAGAAGGCCGTACAATGGTTTCCCATTCCCTTCTGCAACAGGCGTCAAAGCTTCGTTCAACCTTCAGTCTTACATGTGCTCAGTGAGGAACAGAAAAAGGGTCTGAAGAGAAATGAATGAACGAAGCAGATATCACACGTGCGTCAAGTATATGCACTTATCTGAAAAACATAAAATTTCAATGCGAAAAATATTTAGTATTCAGGCTTCAAATAAAGTGGTTCCTAATACAGGGTCTTTCAAAAAAATGAACCGATTTCACATTTCACAGTAATACAAGATGACATCATACAAGCGAGGCGGAAATAGGGAACTTGAGGACACCATAAAACTTCAACACCGATTAAATACATGGGCCTTTATTGCAATCTTGTATTACTGTCTGTTAATAAAATATAGCTTAATGAAATCGGTTCATTCTTTTTGAAAGACCACATGAGTAGAAGTGGGGGTTTACTAAAAAATACAAATATCTCAGTTAATAATCTAGATAGTAAAAACACGTGCATAAAAAAATTTATAGAACATTACATTGGCCATAAGATTGATTCTGAGTAATTTTTCGATCCGACGCATAATAACAGAGATATTAAGAGTTTTTGAAATTCCCCCTTTAAACCACACCCCTTCCCACTGGTCTAATTTCAGCCATTAACGAACTAGATCTTTAGTTCTACATAAAAAGTTTAAATATCCAGTTTGGTAACGATCAAACAAAAATTTCAATCGTTAGAGCGTTAACAAACAAATATATTTATATTTGTTGTCGTTTACAAATATATTTATTATATATCGGGATTTGGGCTGGCTGGTGGAAGTCCATCATCAACGAAAGGATAAAAAGGTTAAAAACACCTCCACTCTTAATCCTTTATTTATTAAAATCCCGCCTGCTTCAATAGGGAAATCTGCTGAAAGGATATCACTCAGGGACTGCGTCAACTAAGCTTATCTCAACTTACTTGGGAGACACACTACTGATTTCATTCTCGATTTCTAAAATCCGATTAGAAGAACTGGGGGTTTCTGAAGGTTGAAACCAACACAGTACAAATAACTATAATTAATACGAATAACTATTTAAGTAGAGAAAAAATGTATAGAACAACAGTTATATAGAGCTTCAATAGTTTAACGAGGTCGACTCTATTACACTTACAACCCATAATAACGGAAACATTATGTATTTATGTAACCCATATCTATCCTCCCCTTCCATATCTATCCTCCCATTCCAAATCTGATTCCAGCTATTAACTAATATAACTTTCCGAGTTGAGTAAAACAGTTTAATATCGTAGGCTTTGGTCTAATTAATATAAACATTTTCCAATAAGGATTCCAAAGCCTTGACCCAAAATGATGACGTCATCACACTACACATTTGCATGCACCTTACACAGTTAAATTTTAATGAAAACCTCATTAAGTATTGAACCTTGGAATGAAGTGGTTCATGATATAACAGCTTATTGGTAATATGACATGAGCCGGAGTAGGTGTTAACTGAAGGCTGAACTCTAAAAAAATGCAAATTTCTTGGTTAATAATCAATATACTGAAGAAAAACATATATAACAATATTGACAGAACATTAAATTTTCAATAACATTGGTTCTATACAATTTTTCGATCCAGGAGACGGCGCTAATAACCTATTAGTTAAACGAGTAATCCCAAATCTAATCTAATCTTGTTTTCGATCCGACGTATAACGGAGATACTTCAAATTTTTGACCCACTCCCCTCTCTAAACACCTTCCTCCTACTGGTCCGACTTCTTCCATTGACGGACTTGATCATTCTTTTTTCATAAAATTATTAAATATCGAGTCTGGTAGCGATGAGACGAAAACTGCTACAGATATACATATGTATATAATTTTGAAAGGACCTAATTTCCGCCACCTCTCGGGTAGGTTCCACTCAAAGGAAATTTGCTGATATAAAATAGAGAATAGATGGCGAGATGAGATCATCAGCAAGGATTTGTAGCAGGTAGGAAATCTGCTTAATGGAATTTTTATTGGCCCAGGAGAGTATAAATGGCTGATATATTGCTGGGCTAGATGTGGGTAACCCGATGAGCAGGCTATAACACAGAATAAGGGGTTGGAGTGGGGATGGCTGGAACCTCTCTATAAATACACGCCGAGACTAGCGATAGGCAAGATAGAGAGAGGGCATCATTCCGAAGGGAAGGATCTAGTTCGGCTGTAGGCCCTTATCAATTGCTTAGTATTATCAGTGCAACAGGTGATGGTGACAGATGCAGACCAGCATTGGCCATGTCTCTTTCATCGACCTCTGTCTGGCTCAGCAATGCTATCCTTGTAAGTAATCTATTGATATTGCTTCAAAAGACCTTACGCGAATTCATATTTCGACCTACGCAACGTGATGGCTCTTAGGAAAAATTCAAATGCCCTGGCAACAGCAGAGTACGTATTCAGTGTCCTCTAACACTTTTCTGGGGTCTAGAGACTTCAAATGCATAGCTAAAGTTCGTAAATAGTCCTTATCAGTGCACTTCTCATGTTATCAGCCAGGAGTGCAACAGGTGCAGAAATGTACCAGGTTTGGCAATTGCTCATCCTTGAACCTCTGTCGGCGAAGCTATTCTTGAAAGTAATTTGTTGAATTTGCTATGGAAATTGATATTACGACCTAAACTTTAGTCAAACTCTGGCTGACGCTCCGATAAGACAAACTCGACATTTTCAAATTCCCTTGAATTGTAGAGCTTTCAGTGTCCCTTAACATCCCTCTGAGGTATTTCCTCTTTTAAACCATACATTGTGGATCTAGAGACTTCAAGGGGACGGTTGAAGCTCGTAAATAGTCCTTATCAGTCCACTTGTAAAGTTATCAATGAGGAGTGCAACAGGTGCAGAAACTTTCGACCTTAGGCTTCAACCTCTTTCTGCTTTACCTAAGGTGTCCTTGTACGTAAACTGTTGATTTGCTTCATGCGTCTTGTGAAAATTGATGTTAAAACCATGGCATGATCCTGTTGCCATTCGGAGACCTTGTACTTCACTTAATTAATTGATATGACATAGGAGACTCCAGCTAAACAGTGCATATATCGAACCTTAAATATGGAAGTACAACTCAGCGCCATCTATCTTTCCTGCCAAAACCCAATCAAGCTTAGACTACAGAATAGTTTTGGGAACACATCCAATGTGATGCTTCGTGTTTTCTAACAAATTCTTTAAGGTTATATCAAGTTATTATACGTAACAACTTTACGCTGTATTTCGTTGCCGCAAAGAGTACTTCCTCAGATTAGTCATAAGTTATCCTAAATTCGGAGTTCCCAAATGATCTCGAACTGTTTAGTCTTCAAAAGATCTTGATTTCTAGCTCAGATATACCTCCCCTTAAACGATTTGTTGGGGCTCAAGAGCCTCCGTGGAAATGGTTTAAATTTGTGAATAGGCCATATCACTGAACATTTATAGTTAATGTTCTAAGGTCTGCAAATAGTTCAAATTCTACATGACATTAGCCTAACTTGTCAATGATTAACTGAATTCTGGAAGGATGGGAATAGATAGGTTCCAGACTTGTTCTGTAGTCTAATCTGAAATGGGTCGGCGTAGATGTATGGAAGACAAGAGTGGAGTACTGGATGCTTAGGGTCAGAAATTTTACATATGGAGATTGTAGCGACTTATCGATTATGTAATGGAAAGTCTGGATCTTAACACGGCATTCGTGTGTATGTCTTAGTCTAACATCAACTTACATATGTTTCGTAAAGGAATTCAATAGCTCACATACAAGGACAGAATTGCTAAGGCAGACAGATGTTGAAGAAAGACAGGAGTTGCAACAGGTGAGGAAACTTCAGGTTTGACAATAGCTCTTTGTTCAAACTCGGTCTGCCTCAGAGATGCTATACTTATGTGTCAGCTATTGGTTTTGTTTACGCAACAAATGTAAGTTGATGTTAGATTAAGACTTACAGATGATGCGAAAGCATTGTTAAGATCTAGACATTCAATTGCATAATCTCTAAATCACCAAAATGAAATGCAGATAGTCTTGGTTCGTGGCATTAGTTTTTGTGCTGTAGTAGAGTCTGTCTCGTTGCCCTGTCCAGGAGGGTTCATCGTCGTCAAGGAACTTTTCGAAGAGGCATGAGAATGCCTTATATCCTTCTCGGTGTTTATGTCACAGTACTTTATATGTCGTATATGTCGTTTTAGATCATTGTTTTCTTTATGATAATAGTATAAATGAATCAATCTTTCCAGATAAATACAGTCCACTAAATTAGAGCTATTCCATGTTTAGATAAGACAGATAAAATCTCTTATCACTAATCCCTCGAGTCTCCCGCTCGTAAATGTAAAATGAGTTAAAGTGTGGGTTTACTGAAGAGTGAAAAATACAAAATGCAAATATCTCGGTTAAAGAACAGTTTCTTCTCAGCTTTTAGTTCTTCTCGGCTGTCTCCCTCAAATTGAGTTCATCTTGTAACAACAAACAGACTGTTGCCCTTCGCCTCAAAGCCTTGTGTGTTAAGTTACTATTATGTAGGATAACCAAACTTTGTGTTATTTATGTTTTTTGTTGTTGTTTTTTTTCAAAAAGTCAATGAGGAAATTTGGTTTTACCAATAATCCTTATCTATCATGTATCTCGGCGTATCTCTGCAAAACGATATACTGCAGATCAAGCAACACAAAGCCCTTATCAGTGCCCTCATTTTGTTATCAGTGAAGAATGCAACAGGTGTTGTTGACAGATGAAGCAGCTTTCCCTGGCCTTACCACTTTGTCCTTATACAACCTCTATACCAGTGCTTTCCTTTCAAGTAAGCTACTGAATAGGTCTCACACGCTATATAATGTTAGGACCTAGACCTACATTTGGATTATCGAGGTTATACAGTCTCGTAAACAATGCAAATTTCGTTGTACTACGGGTTCTATATATATATATATATATATATATATATATATATATATATATAAACACAGTTTTGAACGGACCTCATTTTCGTCATCGTGTAGGATCGATGGATATTTGAAGAAACATTTCGAAAATTGCGTCATGAGCACGACCTCAATAGGGATTTCCCTTGAGGGAAATCTCCTAAAATGGTGGTAACCTATAGACAACCCGTTCCGATCAGCCACAGTAGTGACAAGTAGACGTTAATAAGCAAGAACAAAATAACAACAATGCCCCTCTAGGAGATGATGAAACTAAGTCCATTCAAATAATAAATAAATAAATCTGTTAATTTCCCTGCACCTCCTCTATATTAATGCCGATTTGCTTATTTTATTGTCACCATGTTCAATCAGTTTCCTTGTTATTTCACTCAACATTAACATTTTCTTGTTTTCTCAGTCCTCATTCGCAAATCAAATCAGTTATTGTTCAGAAAGCTCTTAAACTATGTTTCTCGTTCATTGTAGATCTGAAGAAGGATAACAATCGTCCGAAACATTTCATTCATTCAGCTATTTAGCTATCTATTAACAAAGAGTTATATAAGTTTGTTAACATTCTAGCGGTCACAAGACTTTCCGTGAACAGGAATTCCTGATATCCATTGGAACTATCAAGGGATTGAAGAAGGTTTGAAAAGGATCACCAGGAAATATAGTGGTTTCCCACGGCTTTTCGCATCTGGCCATCCAACAATAAAGGGCTCATGAAGAAGAATGCATTCATACCTGATGAGCTGCATGAGGGGAGGAAATTCCACTCGGAGCTAGAGTTGCTAGAGAACCATTCCTTCGTAGCCAGTTGCCAGCATTAGCTGACTAATTAAAGGCATTGGCCACTATGAGCATAAGCACTCAAACATTAACTAACTCTTTGGCGGCTAAGCTGAATTAAGATCATTCCTTGAAATTAAAATACCAACTAGCAGGTGTCGAAGGGTCGTCGCTAGCCACCAATTGGAAAGGGAGATCGAAAGCGCCTTCAACGTGTTAATCTACCCAATGGGACTTGCTCCACTTATATACTGCAAATAAGAATTTATGCTTGGGGCGGAGGATGCATCTGACGTAACCCATTATCAGTGGTATCTGAGGTTAGTGCATCTGCATAAGTGCAAGTGCAAGTCTATATTCGTCGTCTATATCTGGATATCTATTAATGACCCCTCCCTCAATGAATATGGCCAGATGGCGAGTTGCTCCCCTCCTGGCATTTGGTCAGGCGCTCGCAGCAAGTTAGTTCAGCTCGTGACATGCTGCGGGTATTGTCGTCTCTAGGTAGTTCGCGCATCCTCCGGACCTGCAGTTGACGACCTGAATCCTGTAGTCCTGCTAGAAGTGAGAAGAGGTCTCGTGGAAAGGCATTCCAAGAGTATATGGAAAATGGAAGTCAAACATCACCGACTACCGTTTGGGTCAGCAGCATGGTACTGGTGAGCAATCCAGTTCATTATTATGTAAATTCACATATATTCCTATAAAGGAGCCCCCCCCCCACTCCAGGTTGGCGAATACTATGCATATTTCACACTTGCTGGAATGACACGCCGATAATTCCATCTCGCAGTCTATTCTATATTAGCAGATTTCTTTAAGGAAATCAGCTATTGAGGTTGAACACTCATGATGCGATTTTCGGCACATTCCTTCAAATATACATCGATTTTGCCTAGTAGATGACGAAAATGATGTCCGTTCAAAATTGTATATAATATATACTTGTCTGTTGCTGCTCTAGCAGTCGCAATTTATGTTTTATAGTTACCAAACTCGATATGTAAGCGTTTCACGCGAAACATAAGATCATGTTCGTTAATGAAAAAAACGAGACAAGAGGTACAACATTTTTAAAATTCAGAAAATCCCATAATTTCAGCCATTAACGAACTAGGTCTTTGTTTTTACATAAAAAGTTTAAATATGGAGTTTCGTAACGATCAAACCAAAATTGCAGCCCCTAGAGCGTTAACAGACAAATATATATATATATATATACACACACACACACACACACAAAACAACAACAGCAAAGCAATCTGGCCTCCTTCTGGAGGGTTCCCCACAGGGACAACCTCCTAATCTGCCCAACTGGGTAATATTAAAAGTCCGTCACGCAGGGGCTGCGTAAACTAAGCAGATTTCCCACGTGAACTTTTACAATAGAGAAATTTCACGAGAGCCGAGCAGAACGGCATCGCATGAAACGGGCGAACTAGCTTTTGGCTGGAAAGTCACTTCGCCCGTTAGCTGCCCAGATTTAATAAAAATGCAAATATCTCGGTTAATGTTCAAGAGAATAAATGTATATAACAATATTTATAGTAAATTTAATTTGCAATAACATTGATTCCGTACAATTTTTCTGTCGGACGTATAGTAACGGAGATATTTCGAATTTTCGAAAGTCCTCCCCGCTAAACCCTTTTTACATAAAACGACTAAATATCGAGTTTGGTAGCGATCAAACAAAAATTGCGACCGCTAGAGCGGTAACAGGCATATATATATATATATATATATATATATATATATATATATATATATAGATATACAGTTTTGAACTGACCTCATTTTCGTCATCTACTAAGATCGATGGACATTTGAAGAAAAATTTCGAAAATTCCGTCATGAGTACAACCTCATAGACCCAATAGCTGATTTCGCTTAAGGGAAATCTGCTAAAAAAAAGATTTTTTTATTATTATTATTTTTTAAAATAAGGCATTTCTATTAAATTTTGACGGGTCATGTGGAAAGGAGAGCATCTTAACATGGTGACTTTATTTATATAACTGATAGTTTATAATTCTCGCGGAATGTTTGATAACGACTGTAGATAAATTCTGGAGGTGGTTTGTAGATTATCCCAGTTCTTTTAAACTTTCGGCTGTCCTTTGGGATATTTCACCTATCAGCAAACCTTTGACGCTCCATTTTTCAATAGCGCATTTTTCCTTGAAATACCCACAGCAAGGTTCGTAAATCCTCCTCTTTTCCTCTTCTACTTCTGTTGACTGGTTGATAGTTATTTAGTTAGTTCTGAACGGACTGATCAATGGACGTTTGAAGACATTTTTAGAAAATCGCGTCATGACAACCTCAATAGCTGATTGAGAATAGACTGCGAGATTGAATTTACTGAGTCTTATTCCAGCAAGTGGGAATTATGCATAGTTTACGCAGACCCTGCGTGACGGGCTTTTGTATAATAAAATCCAGTCTTACAAATTTTGTTCTATATCATTTCGAAGCATATAAAAGAAGATACCACAGATTTTGTGTGGTGACACCTCCTTTACCTAGGAAAGTACGAAATAGTTATAGTGCCGCTCCAAAAAAAAGTGCATTCCAAGTTGCATTCCCTTTATTTTAAAACTGTAGATTTTACAATCTTATTATAGAATTTCCATCAAAATACAGTAATAATTATAAGGTTAATACAATTGGAAATTCGTGGGCTATGCAGGTCTGTGTCCTATGAGGCGTTTAATTTTTAATACGTGGGGGCAAATGATATGATTTACCTGGTGCTAGAAATCTAAATAATGCAGATCTGCCCCCTTAATTGGAGTGGGCGAGGAGAATATAATGAAATTATATTCTTGTTTCTCCGTCTGTTAGGAACTCAATCACATAAAAACTTAAGTAAAAATGAATTAAATGAACTTCCATATTTATGAGTTAACCTACCACATTGTACAATTAGAACAAGAAAATAATTCCAATTCATAACAGGTATTGTGGGTTTAATTCTTAGTCAGCACAATGCTCTTCCATTTCAGTTATACTCACACATTTAGTAAATCTAACATCTTTGAAATAATTATTATTACTGTATATGTATAAGACTTATTATTATGATTATAAGAATTATTTAATAATTCAAAAAGACTGTGGAAAATGGATGGTTGACTGTTGATAGAAATTTCACCAGCTCCACGATTTTATTATTTTCTCTGATTAATACCCTAGATTGATGGGAAGAGTGGTGTGATGACTCGTACTTAGGACCTAGGATTATTTTTTAGCATTTAGTAAATTTTCTTCATAATTTTTATCTGTATTTTTTTCATTAAAAACAACACTTTTTTTTTACTTATTTTTATTTTATAGTTTTAAAAACTATTGAAGTTTTGAGGGGATAACGCTAATGATATATCATTTTTACCCACTCTATTCTACTAGTCAAGCCTTTTCATTTAATTCCATATTGAGGGAGTTATAAAAAAAAAAAATAGTGTGACCACCATTTTGCAACGGCGGCTATCTTGGATTTACTAAGATACTGAATATATTAAATTGCATGGAAACGGAAAAAAATTCAACTACTCAATACGACCCACACAGGACAAGCTAAATAAAACCGTTGAATAAGGTAGATTAAACATTCATTTTGGGGCTCAGGTTAGCCAGGTGAGTTAAAGCGTCGACCTTAATCTCACATGTTAAACCTAGAGTGGCGAGTTCGGTTCCCGCCCTGGGTATTAGGAGTTTATTTAGTGACGGAATTCACTAAATAAAATCCTTAGTCCCACCCTGGCTAGAAAAGGTGGTAACCTGTAGATAACCCGTCCCAATTAGCCTTAGTTGCAAAAAGTGGACGTTAATAAATAATTTAATTTAATTTAAACATGTATTAGTAATTAAAAACATCTTATTTAAACTAGTATGTGTGACCATTGTTAGAAGAACTAAATTCTGAAAATTTCTTAGGT
Source organism: Riptortus pedestris (assembly GCA_019009955.1). Classification (NCBI taxonomy): domain Eukaryota; kingdom Metazoa; phylum Arthropoda; class Insecta; order Hemiptera; family Alydidae; genus Riptortus; species Riptortus pedestris. The sequence goes on from CM032228.1 coordinate 20,825,465, forward strand.
ATATTAATATTTTGGAAGAAGTTGTCCAGCTATAGTGGTTGTAAGTTTTCAGGTGTCCTCCAGTCAGTAAGTGTAAATCAGATACATATTAACCTCCTCACATATAGGCCTATTCATAATGAGGGAATATATGTCCAATGCGAAGTCGAATAAGTTGTACAGAATTTGATCTTATTATTTAGCATTAATACTAATGTAATTCAGTCATATTTCAATATGTGCCAACGTGTTCTTCCATTTACTACCACAGGGACGCAGTTCTAAACATAAATTCAAGAATATCTGTTTCTATTCGACAGTCCACGCTTTACCAAGCGTTGCAATAGAATAACCGGAAAAAAGTAAATTTATGGTGAGAAGAATAACAAAATTTAGTACTTGAATTTATGTTATATAACTTTATGTTATGGCGGGAAACATTTTTTTAGCAGATTTTCCCTAAGGGAAATCAGCTATTGAGGTCGTACTCATCACGCGATTTTCGAAAAATTTCTTCAAATGTCAATCGATCCTACCCAGAAGATGGATAAAATTAGGTCCGTTCAAAATTATATATACTTGTCTACTTGCTCTAGCGGTCGAAATTTTTGTTTGATCGTTACAAACTCGATATTTAAAAGTTTTCTGTAAAAAGACAGATCAAGTTCGTTAAAGGCTGAAATCGAACCAGTGGGAGGGGTGGTTAAGAGGGTAGGGATTTTCGAAAATTCGAAATATCTCCGTTACTATACGTTGGTTCAAAAACTTGTATAAGAATAATCTTATTTAACATTAAATATACTATAATTTTTGTTATATACTTTTATTCTCTATCTTGAATATTAACCGAGATATTTTCATTTTTCAGTTGTCAGCTTTCAGCAAACCCACTTCTACTTATGTTACATAAACGATACTCTATTATATAATAAACCACATTATTCGAAGCTTAAATATCATAAATTGTTTTCTAGTGACCTTTATTATACGAGATAAATGCAAATATGTTATGGTGACCCCCCCCTCTTCTTTAGTTCTTGGACTACTAAAATTTGATTGATTGAGATAAAAGCTATTCTGATCCATTATAAACTACAGTGCTAGATACAGTAAATAGTTTTCAATAAAATTAAGATGTTATATTCTGATATATTTCAGTAATTGATTCTCTTTGCTGTGAGAAGTTGGAACACCTGTTTGTTTACTTTTAAGGTGCTTCCTGTCTGGAGGTTTCTTATTATCGTTTGTATTTATTCATTTGATGTTGACGATGCTATTGTGTTAGCAGTATGTAGATTTATCTATTGTTAAACATCACGAGGGAAATCTGCTTAGTTTACGCAGTCCCTGAGTGACGGACTTTATTTTCTTTGAAGGCTTCAGTGACAGATAAGTCGACGAGTAGTATCTAAGCTATTGATAGAAGAAGCACAAGCTATGGGACTGTCTATAGAGGACTGAAATAAACATCTAAAAATATCGATGGTACAAACATGACACCACATCGATACTGAGTCGATAAAGCTAGACCTTCTCTCCATATCACACTGAAACTACACATAAACCACACATTAAATAAAAAACATCGCTACGAAGCTATTGCTTAAACTAAGCATATTTCCCACTAGGCGGGATGGTACTCCGATGTTGTCATCTGAAATAGAATTTTCTATTTTACCTCTAATAAGTAGCCTATGTAACCGCATGTTCAAATTCAAGTTGGACATGAGATGATTAAAGATACATTTTCTGATAAATGATAACTCCATGAGTAGGAGTGGGGCTCAGCAGAAGGCTGAAAAAAATAAATAAAAATACCCCGCTTAATGTTCAAATTAGAGAAATACTAAATAGTACAATGTAATGCATTAAATGATTATCAAGATTGATTGTATTAAATACTAGCTAAGGTACCCGGCTTCGCCCGGGTAATCATTTGAAGCTGTGATGATGATATTTTTTTGGGGAGGGATTTACTTTGTACAATATTTTTACATTTTCCAGTCTCAATGCTTAGGATTTACACCCGAGTCCGGAGTGCTGGGGATATGTTAATAACAAAAGTATTTGTTATGTGCTTAATTCTACAAAACATGCAATATTTTTATATTGCCCGTTTCCTGTGAATGTATCTTTTTTATATATATAACATGATCATAGATTATCATATTATCATTGTCAAAAATGCGGAGTTTCGTTGTTTTCGATTTAGTCTATCGAGTCCCATAACATTGTTGACCCCTTCTATAGTTTTTCGTGTATACCTCATTTATACTTCGTTATATAGAAAAAGTGCATATAACGATAGTTGCTTTAAATAACAAAACAAACAACTTTTGTTATATACTTGTTTGCCGAAAAATGAATAAATTACGAAATATGGAGATTTTATATTTCACACTTCCCTTATGCCCCACTCCTGTTCGTACCTCGAAATTTTAATATAGCTTATAGTCAGGGAGGTGTTAATTATAAATCACATACGGGAGTTTCGTTTAATTCGGTTGATTTTTTTGGTGCCATATAAAATTGTTGACTCCGACTATTGTTTTTAGCGTATAACTCATTTATACTTCGGTATACGACAAATGTGTACATATCAAAAGTTACTCTAAATAACAAAATAAACAACTTTTGTTATGTTTATATTTGCCGAAAAACCAATATACGAAATATCGCTATTTTTAATTTCAGGCCTCCCTTATAACCTCCACTCTTGTTCTCTCAGGGAATTTTATTACAACCAGAAACCTAACCTGTTTTAGTAATAATATACATACCAAGTTTCATAAAATTCGGTTCAGCCGTTTACGATTCTGTAAAGGACATACAGACAAACACTCATTTTTATATATAAGAAGATACATATTGATTTAGTCCGATTCAAAATAAACAATTCGAATTATCAACCCCCCCCCTCATCGTTCGATTATGGCGATTAAAAAAATTACCTTAGCTTTATAAGAACCATTTAAATATTAAAATCGTTTAAATCTCGTCAAATCCCATAGTTCATATTTAAGATAGGAATAAAATTTCACATGATAGATCAGCTTATTGTTAATATGGGATGCGTTGGAATGGGTATTTACTGAATGCTAATTTACTTGATTTTACAAAATTAAATAAATATCAAAAGTTTTTACAAAGCTAAATTTTACAAATGTACAAAATAAGTAGAACCATGCCGCTACAATGGCGATTCATCTTTTAACATGTTAGAATATAATTCTACTTCTACTTCTACAAAATTAAATAAATATTAAAATTTTTACTCAGCTAAATTTTACAAATGTACAAAATAAATAGAATGGTTAAAACTAAACAGAAATTGTTATTATTTTTACAACTTGAAGGAAAAAACAAAATAAAAGTAAAACAAAAAAAAACTAGAGGAAAAACTATAAATTACACTGGAAGGAGGGAAAACTTATATTTCACGTACATTCGATATTCTTTTATACATATTCGATATAGAGAAAATACGTAAAAAACAACATTTACAGAACATTTAATGAGCACTAAAGATTTGATCACTTTCAATTGGCTTATACGTATGTGCCACTATTTAATAAATCGAGCTATAGCTTCTTTTGGAGATCAGGTTTGGCATGTGAGTTGAGTCGTTAGTCTTATTATCACATGGTAAACCTAGAGTGGCGAGTTCGATTCCCGCCTGGGCAACAGGAATTTATTTAGAGAATTTATTTAATAAAAATGCACATATCTCGGTTAATATTCAAGATAGAGAATCAATATATATATATATATAACAATATTTATAGTAATTTGCAATAAGATTGGTTCTATAAGAGTTAACGAGCCGACGTATAGTAAAGGAGATATTTTGAATTTTCGAAAATCCACCCTTTTAACCCCCTCCCCATTTCAATGGTCCGATTTCAGGCATTAACGAACTTGATCTCTCTCTTTGCATAAAACGAGTAAATATCGAGTTTGGTAACGATCAAACAAAAATTACGATGCTAGATCGTTAACCGATATATATATATATATATATATATATATATATATATATATATATATATACCTTCCTTAAGGGAAATCTGCTAATACTTCTTCCCAGCCTGGTTAGAAAAGGGCGGTAAACTGTAGATAGCCCGTCCCAATTGCCCATAGTAGCGTGAACTGGAAGTAAATAAATAACTTTATAGCTTTACTTTTCGCTAGATAATGAAATGGAAACGAATTATCCTGATGTCTTGTGCGTGTGATCAGGTGGAAAATCTGCTGAGATTACGGATCACCTGCTCCAACGACTTTTTGTTAAAGAAATACCCCGAATTTAGAGGGTCAGCACACTCATTTTACAAAGAAGATTAAAATAAACCATGGCCGTTTCCGCATCAATGTTTAATGTGAGACGAGCTAACAATGAGCCTTTTATCTATTGGGAATAAAACGACAAAGTTAAATACTGCTGGTCTTTGTTTGAAACTCATTGTTTATCAATTAGCGATTAAACGCACAGACTTTTAAATCACACTGCCACATCGATTTACATTTTAGGAGATTTCCCTTAAGGATTTTTTTGGTAGATTTCCCTTGAAGGAAATCAGCTATTGGGGTCGTACTCATGAAGCGGCTTTTGAGAAAATTTCCTCAAATGTCCATTGATCCTACCCAGGCGATGACGAAAAAAGTCCGCCACGCAGGGGAAGCGTTAACTAAGTAGATTTCCCACGTCCGCAACGTATTTGCATTTATCTCAAAACTTAAAAATTCATTGAGAACAATATTTGGTATTTAAGCTTCATATAAAGTGCTTCATATCATAATAGAGTGTTGTTAATATGTGATTAGTAGGAGTGGGGCTTTACTGAAGACCGAAAACTAAAAAATGCAAATATCTCAGTTAATAATCAAGAGAATGAAACAATATACATAACAACATTTATAGAGCATTACATTTGCAATAAGATTGGTTCTATGCAATTTTTCGATCCGACGCATAATAACAGAGATATTAAGGATTTTCAAACTTCTTCCCCTGTAAACTCACCCTCCTCCCAGTTCGATTTCAGCCGTTAATGAACAAGATCTTTCTTTTTGTATAAAGCGATCGTATATCAAGTTTGATAACGATAATTCAAAAATTGCGAACCTCATTTTCGTCATCTCCTGGGTAGGATCGATGGACATTTGAAGATAAATTTCGAAAATTGCATCATGAGTACGACCTCTGTTGCCGCTCTAGCGGTCGCAATTTTTGTATTATGAAAGAAAAGAAAGATCACGTTCGTTAACGGCTGAAGTAGGACCAGGGGGAGGGGAGGTTTAGAGGGGGAGAATTTGGAAAATTCGAAATATCTCCATTACTATAAATCGGACCTAAAAAGTGTATAGAATTAATCTTATTGCAAGTTAAATTTACTATAAATATTGTTATATACATTTATTCGCTATCTTGAATATTAACCGGGATATATGTATTTTTCAGTTTTCAGCATTTAAGAAAACCCCACTTCTACTCGTTTTACAAAACAATACTCTGTTATATAATAAACCACATAATTGAAGCCTAAATACCGAATATTGTTTTTCAGAGACCTTTATTATATGAGGTAGATGCTATGTCAATCCACCCCCATCTTAAAATCTTCGACAACTAAAATTTGATTGATTGAGATAAAAAGTATTCTGATTCGTTGTAAATTACAGTACTAGATATTGTAAATAGTTTTCAATAAAATTAATATGTCGTATTCTGATACATTTAAGTTATTGTTTGTCGGTCCGGTGAGCCGTTTAGCAGACCTATTTTAGCAGATTTCCATTAAGGAAAATAAGTTATTGAGGTCGTACTCATGACGCGATTTTCGACATTTTTCTTCAAATGTCCATCGATCCTACCTAGGAGATGACAAAAATGAGGTCCGTTCAAAACTGTATATATATATATATATATATATATATATATATATATATATATATATATATTTGTCTGTTACCACTCTAGCGGTCTCAATTATTGTTTAATCGTTACGAAACTCGATATTTAGTCGTTTTATGTAAAAAGAAAGATCAAGATGATTGATATCGGACCAGGGGGAGGGGGAGGGGTTAGAAGTGAGGGTTTCAAAAAGTCGAAATATCTCCGTTACTATACGTCGGATCGAAAAATTGTTAAAACCAATCTTAAGAGACACTTCCCGCCGGAAGAGGATATATTTCTTATTACCTTTAGTATTTATTCATGGTGGTGTTGTGTTAGCAGTATAGGGTTTATCTATTATTAAACTTCACGAGGGAAATCAGCTTAGTTTACGCAGCCCCTGCGTGACTGACTTTTATTTTTTATACATCAAACTCGAAATTTAACACTAATCTTGATAATAATTGACTTTAGAATAGGCAGGAGGTTTAGGGAGGTGTGCATTTGAAAACTAATATTATATCAGTTTTTTAGGTAGAAAAAGAGAATATTTCGTGAGATGATATAACAAGTGCCTTATACCATTACAGTGGAAATCTGCTTAGTTTACGCAATCCGAGCCTCATTTTCGTCATCTAGAACGGATCGACGGACATTTGATGACATTTTTCGAAAACCGCGACGTGAGTACTACTTCAGTAGTTGATTTCCCAAATGGGAAATCTGCTAAAAAGTTTAGATACATGTAGATGACCCGTCCCTATTAGCAATAGTAGCAAAGATTGAACGTTAACAAAGAATAATTATTATAACAGTCGTTTATATTCTACCAATGAATAAATGATCAATTTTAAAATATGCAGTTTTTAATAAAGTTTGTAATATAGAGGGAAAAAATATAACGGAAAAGATAACTGTTTTCAATAAAATAAACTTGGAGGAAATTCTTATTACACTATTGCTTGACGATACAAAGATACTGTGTTATATTCGATATTAAAAGTAGGTCAAGCACTGTTTGGACTATCTTTCAATTCATACATTTAGTTTAATATCAAAAGGGAAATTACATTTTACATAGTTTCCTCTTATTTTATAAATTAAATGGACTCCATGAACCAGCTGTTAAATCTCACTTTATATTACTAAACTGCTTCTGCAAAAACAAAAAATAAACTACAGTGCTCTCAAATATTAATGTGCCTCTCTGTTTATATTACATCTAGAACGGCGCGTCTTTTTTATACAATTTTTCTGTTTCATATTACTTATTTAATGGAAGTAAAGTGTCTTTTAATATTCAAAATAGAAGACAAATTTATGGATAACCAATTGTAGAACATTAGGTTTGCAACAAGATTGCCTTACAATTAGTGACATTTTTCGAAACGATTCATAGCAACCTTGATATTTCGAATTTTTATTTGACTACTTCTCTAACTTCTATAAAACCACATGTAAGGTTCGGAGGGGTGGGGCAGAAATTCGAAGTCTTAATATTTGTTATTATTATTATTAACGTTCACTTTTTGCTACTAAGGCTAATAAAAAAAAAGTCGTCCACGCATGTTCTGCGTAAACTAAACAGACTTCCCAGATACGTCACGTATTTCCATTTATCTCATAACGTAAAAGTTCAATGAGAACAATATTTGGTATTTAGTGTTAAAATAATGTTTTTCATTAATTAACACTTTACTGTTAATATGACATGTGTAGGAGTGGGGGTTTACAAAAGACCGAAAACTAAAAAATGCAAATATCCTGGTTAATAATCGTAAAAATGTACATAACAACACTTATAGAACATTACATTTGAAACAAGATTGGTTCAATACAACATTTCGATTCAACGTATATTAATGGAGATATCTAGATTTTTTTTTTTTTTTTTAATATACTCTCTCTAAACACTAGTTGGATTTCAACCATTAAAGAACTTCATCATTATTTTTACATAAATCGCTTAAATATCGACTTTGGTAAAGATCAAACAAAAATTGCGACTGTTAGAGCTTTAACAGACACACACACACACACACACACACACACACACACACACACACACACACACACACACACACACACACACACATACATACATATATCTACTATATAAAAATAAGTCGGGTTTTCCTTCCTGACGCTATAACTCCAGAACGCACGAACCGATTTCCACGGTTTTCCATTCGTTGGAAAGGTCTCGGGCTCCGTGAGGTTTATAGCAAAGAAAATTCAGGAAAATTTTCAACAGAAAAGCGGGAAAATCTTTTTTCATTATACTGTTAAAATAACATGTGTTTTCAGTGCATCGTTTGATTACGCAAAGTACATAAAAGTAACAGCTGTTATTGGAATATTCCTCATTATACTATCATTCATTGTATATTGCATACTTACTTAACCTGTATTTATTAAATCAAAACGAACAAAAATTTGTCAATAATTAAGCAATCAATACCGCAAAAAGGTATTAATATAAGTAACAATAAAAATTGTGTAATAAATATTAATTTTAAATTATAGGTCTATTGCCTATTCTATTTATCTGTTGAATAACCTTTGCAGTTTAATAAACATATGTTTCACATGCAGCGCCATCTCTGATACATAGCATGTACTACAAACCAATATTTTAAGTAGATGGCGCCGGTGCGTGATACATTGTTTGACAGCTGCTCATTGTTCTCTGCTCAGTTAATTTCATGTGACAAACCGGTATTGTGTTCACTGTGAAATTGTGAAAAAAAGTAAAAAAAATAAGTTATTCGTTTGATCGTATGATGATTCGTACACATGAGGAGAATGTCATTCTGAAGTGCCGTCGGCTATTCCAGCAATTCGCTGTCGACATGTATGTCAAAGTCGAGACCGAACGTTTAGCCTTTATCCGATTCAATCAGGCAAAGCTACGATCTGAGGACTATATACACCTGCGACCTGCGTGATGCTATTCATTCAGATGGTGATGTTCAGAATATTGGACGTCTGACGATTCTCCCATCATCTCATATCGGAAGCCCACGCCACATGCACGAATACGCTCAAGACGCTATGACGTACGTGCGAAATTATGGAACTCCGGATTTATTTATTACGTTCACATGCAATCCGAAGAGGACGGAAATTGAACGTGAGTTGGAACCGGGTCAAAAACCGCAAGATCGCCATGACATAATCGCCAGAGTATTTCAGCAAAAACTCAAGGTTATGATGGATGTGCTTACTAAGTATCGAGTTTTTGGTGACACACGTTGTTACTCGGTGGAATGGGAGAAGCGTGGACTACCGCATGCTCATATCCTAATGTGGTTGCTGAACAAATTACATTCAAATGAAGTGGATGTCATCATATCAGCTGAAATTTCTGATCCAGTCACTGATCCCCATCTACACGACATTGTGACGAAACAGATGGTGCATGGACCGTGCGGTGCATTAAATCCATTATCACCTTGCATGGCTGATGGAAAGTGCACAAAACGATATCCGCGACCGTTAGTTGCTGAAACAGTCACAGGGAACGATGGATATCCAGTTTATCGTCGGCGTTCAAAAGAAGATAATGGTCGAACTATCAAAGTTAAAGTTCAAAATCAAGAGATTGAGATCGGAAATGAATTCATTGTACCATATTACCCGCTGCTATCACGAATTTTCGAAACACATGCAAACGTTGAGAGTTGTCATTCGGCCAACTCAATCAAATATTTGTGCAAGTACGTCACAAAAGGCAGCGACATGGCTGTGTTTGGTATTGCGTCGGAAAATGCGAATGACGAAATCAGCAACTTCCAAATGGGCAGATACGTCAGTACTAATGAAGCACTGTGGCGATTATTGTCATTTCAAATTCATGAAAGATATCCCACAGTTGTACATTTAGCAGTGCATTTGGAAAATGGCCAAAGAGTTTACTTCACTGAGGCTAATGCGGCACAACGAGCTGAGAGACCACCATCGACAACATTGACTAGCTTCTTTGCAATGTGTGAAGCAGATCCATTCGCAGCGACGCTGATGTACGTTGAAATGCCCAAGTGTTACACTTTGAATCAATCAACAAAGAAATTCCAACGTCGCAAACAAGGAACCCCAGTTTCAGATTGGCCACAGGTGTTTTCCACTGATGCTCTAGGTCGCATGTATACTGTTCATCCTAGAAATGATGAATGTTTTTATTTGCGACTGCTGTTGGTAAATGTACGTGGACCAAAATCATTTGCGCATGAAAACTGTGAATGGCCACCAATGCCAAACATATCGAGAAGCATGTCAACTATTGGGTTTGCTGGAGAACGATTCTCATTGGGATTTAACACTTGCGGATTCAGTTGTTTCATCAAATGCGTACCAAATACGAACACTGTTCGCAATTATCATCACCACATGTTTTCCTACTCAACCAATTCAGTTATGGAACAAATACAAAGACGACATATGTGAAGATATTTTGCATCGCTTGCGCATTCAAACGAATAATCCTGACATCCAAATAACCGATGAAATCTACAATGAAGGATTGATTCTGATTGAGGATCAATGCTTGACTATTGCAAACAAGCTACTGATTGAAGTAGGAATGATTGCGCCAAATCGATCGATGCACGATGCATTCAACCAAGAATTCAATCGAGAGCTGCAATACAATGTTGATACATTGCAGGAATTCGTTCGAAATAAGCCGTTGCTGAATGAACAGCAAAAACAAGTATACGAAACATTAATACAAGCGGTGGACAATAATACTGGTGGTCTATTCTTCCTGGACGCACCTGAAGGAACAGGGAAAACATATGTCATTTCATTGATTTTGGCCACTATTCGATCGAGATGTGACATAGCTTTGGCGTTAGCATCATCTGGAATTGCGGCGACTCTTCTAGATGGCGGTCGTACTGCACATTCTGCGCTTAAGGTGCCACTCAATTTAAACACAATTGATACTCCAACATGCAATATTTCCCGATCCAGTGCAATGGGAAAATTGTTGATGCAATGCAAGCTCATTGTTTGGGATGAGTGCACAATGGCACATAAGAAATCACTTGAAGCACTTAACTTCACACTGAAGGATCTTCGGCGAAATAACAACATCTTTGGCGGCTTGATGATATTGTTGGCAGGCGATTTCAGGCAGACGTTGCCAGTAATTCCCCGTGGAACGCCTGCAGATGAATTGAATGCTTGCCTGAAGGCATCACCTTTATGGAATAACGTAAAAACATTATCGCTAACCACTAATATGAGAGTTCAACTTCAAAATGATCAAAGTGCTGCACAATTTTCCAAACAATTGTTAGCTTTGCATATATATATATATATATATATATATATATATATATATATATATATACATACTAGCTCAGATACCCGGCTTCGCCCGGGAATTCATTTGAGGCTGGATGGTGATGGTATTTTTTTTGGCAAGGCTTTACTTTGCACAATATTTTGACATTTACCCTTCCCAGTGTTTAGGGTTAATTCCCGTCGTTTCTGTGGATTTGTTAATAATAAAATTAATTTTTTATGTAAGACTTCACTGTCCTCCATATTGTCATATTTCCCGTTTCCTGTCCATTATGCATAGATATGAATAATTAAGGACAAAATATTAACATTGATTTGAATTAATTTTTCCAGGTGAGGTACATACCTGGTAGTTCATATTGTAAAGAATTGTTGAGCATATCAGCATTTCTACGCAAAATTACTTGCTTCACATATTGTTCCCGAAAAAATATATAAAACTTAAGTTACCCTAAATAACAAACTAAACAACTTTTGTTATGTGCACATTTGTCGAAAAACAAATAGACTATGAAATATCACGAATTTTTATTTAAGGCCTCCCTTATAACCCCACTGCCGTTAGAACCTAAAAAAATTAATATAGCTTATAATCTTGGAAGAATTAATGCTAATTCACATACCGAGTTTTGTTAAGTTCGGTTCATTGATAGTGCCCAATAAAATTGTTGGCTCACGCTAAAGTTTTAGCGAATATCTCGTTTATAATTTGTGATAAGACAAAAGTGAATGTAACAAAAGCTACTTTAAATAAAAAAATAAACTACTTTTGTCATGTGAATGTTATGTTGAAATGTTGGTATGGCTTATTATAAGGAAGTCGTTAGTGCTAATACACATACTGAGTTTTATTTAGTTCGGGTGAGTCTTTTTTGCCAAATAAAATTGTTCATTTCCGCTATAGGTTTTAGCGTAGATCTCGTTTTTAATTAGGTATACGAAAAAAATGTATATAACAAACGTTACTCTAAATAACAAAATAAACAACTTTTGTTATGTTCATATTTGCCGAAAAACTAATAGGAAACGAAATATCGCTATTTTTAATTTCAGGTCTCCCTTATAACCCCCACTCCTGTTCGCCTCAGAGAATATTAATATAGCCTAAAGTCTAAGTTGCGCTAGTGGTAATATACATACCAAGTTTCATAAAATTCGGTTCAGCCGTGTGTGAAAAGGTAACAAACAAACATACACGAAAGAAACAAAATTGCAGATATGGTGTCAATGCCATGTGAAACGAAAAGTTATCGTGAAATTTCGCGAAAAAAAAAAATCAATGTACAGACAGAGGTTACAATTTTATATATATATAGTTTTGAACGGGCCTCGTCATCTCCTGAGTCGGGATTTGAGGACATTATTCAGAAATTGCGCCATGATTACTGATTCGTGTTCATGCTTAGAATCTAATAGGTACATTTACTGAAAGATTTCTTAAACCCCATTTAAAAAACCAAACGGTATAATTTATAGCATTCCTGCTTCGATTCTTCAGATATTTTAGGATATAGAGTCAGATGAACTGGCTCACCTACCAGCTTTATCTCCATTACTTATGTCGGCGTATCTGAGGGATTATTTGAATTCCTTTATATCAGCTGATAGAATAGTTGGCAGAATAACAGCTGTTATTGGCATATTGACTGATGGCAGCCCATTTACTAGCCCATTTTTCTCTCTCTCTTTTCCTCCATCTTGCCTCCTACTAATTCCAAATTGATTCGCATTCACGCCATGTCTCTCTCCCCAAAGACCGCTTTTATAATAAACACGCTATTTTTTTTAATTCAGTGATGTCTTTTGATAAATAACACTCCTTTTATTGCCGCATTGTTTCAAAAATATGTCTCGCAAATTTTATTTATAATTCAAACCTGAGAATTGAAAGAGCTTTTACTCAACTACCATTGTAGATCGAAGCCTACGCCTTGCAGTTTTTTTTTTTTTTTTTTTTTTTTTTTTTTTTATAATAATCCTTTATTGAATAACAAGAATTTTTTTACAAGATAATTCATAGTGTTCCTTGTGACCACTGCAATTACAAAAGGAAACATAATATAAAAATTTCTATTTAAGTAGCAGATTGTTGAAATGCAATTGACTAATAGTAGGCAGTCATATTGCAACTTAGTGATAACAGTTATTTTAAATATTTACAAATTTAAGAGACCTTATGAGCTAATAATAATAACAAGTACAGACTTTCTTATGATTATTTAATATGATTATAGGTAAAATAGGGAACGCCTTGCAGTCTTAACTTAGACTTTATTGGCTTAATAAAGCCCAAAATGTAAACCTAGTAACAGTAAAATTAAGTAACATAATCTGCACTACCAACAGTCGGAAGTGACGCACAGTAGCGCCACTTGGATTCTTTGTCTCAAACTTAAAACTTCTCGTGTATTATACTTTTGCGAAAATTAGTTACTTGAAAATAGTGGGCATGGGCCGTTCTTGAACTTGCCGCTGGTCTATAAAGCCGCCCAGCTCACCCAACAGTTAGTTCTCTAAGTGTGTAAAAGTGCGGACAGCGCAGCTTTTAGTGAACAGTCCTCTTTAGTTTCAGTACAGTGCTTTGAGAAGATCAGTGCAGTGCCGGGTTTTGTGAAGATCAGTGCAGTGCCATGTTTTGTGAACATCAGTGATTCGCGTGATCATGAATTCTGTTGTTAGATAAATAATGACGAATAATTAACCAAGTGTGTAAAAGTGAGTAGTCATCGTCAAATAAATTGTGCAGCGATAAAATACACTACGTTTGTGTTTTTTGTGTGATTTTGTAATCCAAAAGAACTCTATCAACGTCCGTCACGCAGGGGCTGCGTTAACTAAGCAGATTTCCCACGTGCTTGCATTTATCTCAAAACTTAAAAGTTCAATGAGAACGTTATTTGGTATTTAAGCTTCAAATAAAGTGCTTCATAACATAATAGAATATTGTTAATATGAGATGAGTAAGAGTGGGGCTTTACTGGAGACCGAAAACTAAAAAATGCAAATATCTCAGTTAATAATCAAGATAGTGAAAAAGTGTACATAACAACATTTATAGAAAATAACATTTGCAATAAGATTGGTTTTATACACTTTTTCGATCCGACGCATATTAACATCCAACGCATAAGGAGATATTAAGAATTTTCGAAATTCTCCCCCTCTAAACCCCCCTCTCCCTGGTCCGATTTCAGCGGTTAACGAACTTGATCTTTCTTTTTGTATTAAACGATTATATACCAAGTTTGATAACGATAAAACAAAAATTGCGACCGCTAGAGCGGTAACAGACACACACACACACTTATATATATATATATATATATATATATATATATATATATATATATATATACTAGCTCAGATACCCGGCTTCGCCCGGGAATTGATTTGAGGCTGAATGGTGATGAAATGTTTTTAGCAAGGCTTTACTTGGCACAATATTTTGACATTTACCCGTCCCAGTGTTTAGGGTTAATACCCATTGTTGGCATTTGTTAATAATAAAATTAATTTTTTAAGTAAGTCTTTACTGTCCCCCAAATTGTTGACTCCCGCTATAATTTTTAGAGAACAACGCCTTTATACTTCCGTATACGACAATAGTGTATATAAAAAAAGTTTCTCTAAATAACAAAATAAACAACTTTTGTTATGTGCATATTTGCCGAAAATGCAATAGGAAACGAAATACCACTATTATTAATTTCAGGCCTTCCTTATAACCCCCACTCCTGCCCGTCCCTAGAAATGTATGGCTTGTTATAATGAAAGCGTTAGTGCTAATACACATACCGAGTTTTATTTATTTCGGTAGGGTCTTTTGTTTTAAATAAAATTGTTCACTTCCGCTATAGGTTTTAGCGTATAACTCATTTATACTTCCGTATACGGCAAAAGTCTATATAACAAAAGTTACTGTAAATAACAAAATAAACAACTTTTGTTATGGGCATATTTGCTGAATAAGCAATAGGAAACGAAATATCGCTATTTTTAATTTCAGGCCTCGTATATAACCCCCACTCCTGCCCGTCCCTAGAAATGTTAGTATGGCTTATTATAAGGAAGGCGTTAGTGCTAATTCACATACCGAGTTTGGTTTAGTTCGATTGAATCTTTTGTGCCTAATAAATTGTTGACTCCCGCTATAGTTTTTAGCGTATAACTCATTTATACTTCCGTATACGGCAAAAGTGCATATAACAAAAGTTACTCTAAATTACAAAATAAATAACTTTTGTTATGGGCATATTTGCTGAAAAAGCAATATGAAACGAAATATCGGTATTTTTAATTTCAGGCCTCCTTATAACCCCCACTCCTATTTGTCTTAGAGAATATTAATATAGCCTAAAGTCTAAGTTGGGCTAGTAGTAATATACATACCAAGTTTCATAAAATTCGGTTCAGCCGTTTATGCGTGAAAAGGTAACAAACAAACAAACAAACAAATAAACAAACAAACAAACAAACAAACAAACAAACAAACAGACACCAAAGAAACAGAATGCAGTTATGGTGTCTATGACATGTGAAACGAAAAGTTATCGTGAAATTTCGCGAAAAAAATCAATGTACAGACAGAGGTTACAATTTTATATATATATAGATATCTATATATATATAAAATTGTAACCTCTGTCTGTACATTGATTTTTTTCACGAAATTTCACGATAGCTTTTCGTTTCACATGTCATAGACACCATAACTGCATTTTGTTTCTTTGGTGTCTGTTTGTTTGTTTGTTTGTTTATTTGTTTGTTTGTTTATTTGTTTGTTTGTTTGTTTGTTACCTTTTCACGCATAAACGGCTGAACCGAATTTTATGAAACTTGGTATGTATATTACTACTAACCCAACTTAGACTTTAGGCTATATTAATATCCTCTGAGACGAACAGGAGTGGGGGTTATAAGGGAAGCCAGAAATTAAAAATAGCGATATTTCGATTCCTATTGGTTTTTCGGCAAATATGCACATAACAAATGTTGTTTATTTTGTTATTTAGAGTAACTTTTGTTATATACACTTTCGTCGTATACCGAGTTATAAACGAGATATACGCTAAAACCTATAGAGCAAGTGAACTATTTTATATGGCACAAAAGAATCAACCAAACTAAATAAAACTCGGTATGTGTATTAGCACATACGCTTTCATTATAACAAGTCATGCCAACATTTCTAGGGACGGGCAGGAGTGGGGGTTATAAGGGAAGCCAGAAATTAAAAATAGCGATATTTCGTTTCTTATTGGTTTTTCGGCATATATGAACATAACAAAAGTTGTTTATTGTGTAATTTAGAGTAACTTTCGTTACATTCACTTTTGCCGTATACGGAAGTATAAATGAGTTATACTCTAAAAACAATAGAGGGAGTCCACAATTTTATTTGGCACAAAAGACTCAACCGAACTAAACCAAACTCGGTATGTGAATTAGCACTAATGTCTTCCTTAGAATAAGCCATACTAACATTTCTAGGGACGGGCAGGAGTGGGGGTTATAAGGGAGGCCTGAAATTAAAAATAGTGATATTTCGTTTCCTATTGGGGTTTCGGCAAATATGTACATAACAAAAGTTGTTTATTTTATTATTTAGTGATATTCGCTCAACAATTCTTTGGAACTACATGGTACCTCACCGGGTAAAACTAATTCAAATGTATGTTAATATTTTGTGCTTAATAATTCAAATCTATGCATAATGTACAGAAAACCGGAAATATGACAAAATGGAGAACAGTGAAGTCTTACATAAAAAAATAATTTTATTATTAACAAATCCACAGAAACGACGGGTATTTAAACTAAACACTGGGAAGGGTAAATTTCAAAATATTGTGCAAAGTAAAGCCTTGCCAAAAAAATACCACCACCATTCAGCCTCAAATGAATTCCCGAGCGAAGCCGGGTATCTGAGCTAGTATATATATATATATACAGTTTTGAGCGGGCCTCATTTTCGTCATCTCCTGGGTAGGATCGATGAACATTTGAAGAAAAATTTCGAAATTCGCGTCGTGATTACAACCTCAATAGCTGATTTCCTTAAGGGAAATCTGCTATAAAAACAGTTCTAATTAGACGTAGTAGCACGAAGTGGACGTTAATAAATAACATCAACAACTAATTGAATTTCCAAAGTAGAGTCGACTGCTCTGGGGATCGCCTAGATTAAAATGAGCTTGTTGATGGGCTAAAGCGACATGGAGTTGGTAGCGTGCCAAAGAGGTATAGGTCGGGGGTTGAGATGGGACCTCCCTGCAATTAGTTTATACCTCTATGCCAGGCCAGCTCATAACTCCTCAGCCAATCACCGCCTCTCGCATTACACACCTTCCAATATATTAATTCTAAATTCCAGCAGATTTCACTCAAGGAAAATCATTTATTGAGGTTATACTCATGACGCGTGTTAGTAAACTTCTTAATTATATATATATATATATATATATATATATATATATATATATATATACACATACTTTACTGTTGCCGCTTTAGCTGTCTCAATTGTTTTAGCAAATTTCCCTTAGGGGAAATCGGCTATTGAGGTCGTACTCATGACGCGGTTTTCGAAAAGTTTTTCAAATGTCCATCAATCCTACCCAGGAGATGACTAAAATAATATTATATATATATATATATATATATATATATATATATATATATATATAAGCTAAGGTACCCGGCTTCGCTCGGGAATTCATTTGATTTTTAATGAAGATGGTATTTTTTTTGGCAAGCCTTTACTTCCCACAATATTTTAACATTTCCCGATGTATACCCGTCGTTGCTGTGGATTTGTTAATAAAATTATTTGTTATGTAAGGCTTCACTGTCCACAATATTTTTATATTTCCCGTCTCCTGTGCATGTAGTTTTTTTTATATATAATTCATAATCATAGAAAGTATTCTGTCCGCCAAACTATGTTTGAATAAAACTTCCTTTCCCTTGATACGGTACAAAGACCAACAGTGACTGAAAAACGAACAGGAAATGAAATATCGCGAATTTTTATTTCAGGCTTCTCTTATAACCCCCACTCCCGTTTGAACCTAAAAAAATTAATATAGCTTATAATCGTGGAAGAATTAATGCTAATTCACATGCCGAGTTTTGTTAAGTTCCGTTCAATCGTTAGTGCCAAATAAAATTGCCGGCTACCGTTTTAGTCTTCATTGTATATCTCGTTTTTACTCTAAATAACAAAATAAACAACTTTTGACATGTACATACTTGCCGAAAAACCAATAGAAAACGAAACATTTTTTTCACACTATTTTTAATTTCAGTCCTCCCTTACAACCCCCACTCCTGCTAGTCCCTAGAAATATTGGTACCGCTTATTATCATGGAGGAGTTAGTACTCACTCACCTATTGAGTTTTGTTCATTTCGGTTGAGTGTTTGGTACGAAATAAAATTGTTGATTCCCGTCATAGTTTTTAGCGTATAACTAATTTATGCTTACGTATACGGCAAAAGTGTTTATAACAAAAGTTACTCTAAATAACAAAATAATTAACTTTTGTTGTGTGTATATTTGTAGAAAAACCAATAGGAAACGAAATATCGCAATTTTTTTAGGATGGAACGAACCTCATTTTCGTAATCTACTAGGTAGGATCGATGGACATTTGAAGAAAAATTTCTAATTTTGCTCATGAGTACGACCTCAATAGAGCCAATCCTGATATATTGATGCTCTACTGTTGTTCTATACATTTCCTCGTAACACAAATATTTAGAGAGTTATTCGTTCTGAATCAGTATTACAGTTCATCCCCGTAATAACATAGTAATTAATAATAGCCGTTGCTAGGTAACAGACCTATAGTAATGGCCTACTTCAGTGGAGAAATTCCATACAATGTAAGAACAACTGGAATATAAAATAAATAAGATAAAATATGAACCTCTATGTAAATACGGCGAATACTAAACTAACGGAGTATCGATTCCCGTCTCTATATTATAAACGAAAATTCTAAACAATTGCATTCTGATTTACATAAGTAATAAACAGGAAAGAATAACTAAAGATATTATTTCTTGCCAATATAAATAGTTCTAAGAATAATAATAATAAACGGTTATAATATAATGTGAAATGTTAATGAGGACAGCCATGTCTAAACTAAACTGCGTTCTATTTTCACATACCTTACTTCATGAAATACATAAATGTTTCCTGTTTACAAATTGTTGGCCTATCTGAAAGTTTGCAATTTTTTAAAATATTAGCTCAACTGGGAATGTGCACACAAAATAATGGGGCACACATTTAATAGGATTAACATAAACGAATAATTGTACATTAAAACAAAGACAAAATGTTTATTATTACGTAATAACTACACAATAGCAAACGCAAGAAACATTTGTGGTTAACTCACTCAACATTTGTATTAGAAGGAAATGTATTGAACAACTGTAGAGCATCAATATATCAGGATTGGCTCTATATCATTTTAGCAGATTTCCCTTAAGGGAAAATCAGCTATTGAGGTCGTACTCATGACGCGATTTTAGAAATTTTTCTTCAAATGTCAATCGCACCTACAGAGGAGATGACGAAAATGAGGTCTGTTACAAACTGAATATATGTGTATATATATATATATATATATATATATATATATATATATTTGTCTGTTACCGCTCTAGCGGGCGCAATTTTTGTCTTATCTTTACCAAACTTGATTTATAATCGTTTTATACAAAAAGAAAGATCAAGTTCGTTAACGGCTAAAATCGGACTAGTGGGAGGGGGGGGGTAGGGGGGAGAATTTCGAAAATTCTTAATATCTCCGTTATTATGCGTCGGATCGAAAAATTGTATATAACCAATCTTATTGCAAATGTTCTATAAATGTTATTAAGAGCATGTACATTTTTTCATTATCTTGATTATTAACAGAGACATATGCATTTTTTAGTTTTCGGTCCTCAGTAAAGCCCCACTCCTACTCATCTAATATTAACATTATTCTATTATGTTATGAAACACTTTATTTGAAGCCTAAATACCAACTATTGTTATCATTGATGTTTTAAGTTTTGAGATTAATGCAAATACTAGACGTACATGGGAAATCTGCTTAGTTAACGCAGCCCCTGCGTGACGGAAGTTTTTTTTTAGGAAGGGGGCATGTTTGCTGATTCCCCCTTATTGACTAATTGACTAACTTTCCCCCTAGTTGTACTAATGACGCGATTTTCGAAGCATTTCCTCAAACTTGCATCAATCCTACCCCGTAGATAGCGAAAATGAGCCAGTTCAAAACTTTATACACAATCGCCCACACACACACACACACACACACACACACACACACACACACACACACCCTCTAGCGGTTGCAAATTTTGTTTGATAATTACCAAACTGAATATTTAAATGTTTTATATAAAACTCAAGTTTCGTTAACGCCTGAAAGTGACAACTGGGAGGGGGGGCGGATAGAGTGGGAATTTCGAAAATTAGAAATATTGAATAAAACACACACATTCATACATATATATTATTATTCATTAACGTCCACTTTTTGCTACTACGGCTAATTGGGACGTGTTACCTAGAAGTTGTCAACTCTTTTCTAGCCCGGGTGGGACTAAGGATTTTATTTAATTAGTTCGTCACTAAATAAATGCCAATTGCCCAGGTAGGAATCCGACTCGCCACTCTAGGTTCACAATGTGAAATTAAAGGCAATTCTCAACTTCAACTAACTTGAACCATATATATAAATATATATATATATATATTTTTTTTTTTTTTATATTTTCCTTTGCACATTACCCATGCACAAAGGGCGTTTATTTCCTACATCTATCATACTATTACAGTATATAACATGTATGTTCATAATACATAGTGTTTTGTATACAAGAAATGTTCATAAATTTGTTCTTGAAGTTATTAAAAGAAATAAATTAAACAGAAAAATAAAAAAAAACAAACGAAAAAGAAAAAAAAATGAAAAACAAAAAAGATAAATAAAAAACGTACATAATGAAAGAACAAACAAAGTAATAAAAATTAGTACGCATAATCGTAAATTCGAAACAATCCAATAACATGTTAATTTCACTTCATTAAGAAAGTTATGCCACTTATTCTATTGCATTATTCTTGATGTAGGCGTTTAAAAGAAAGAAAAAAAAAAAATTTAAGGAAGACTTAAATTATTATTCTTTAAGTAAGATGTTTAAGATGTCCGTTGTTTCTATTAATGCTTTAGAAAAATGCCTAAATACTAATGGGTATCTTTTAAACAAATACTTTGGATTTATTGGCCACTGGTCATTGTTTTCGATAAGTGTTTGTTGGAGTGTGTTTCGTAACTGTGTAGTCAGTGTGCAAGTATAGATGAGGTGTTCTATAGTCTGTTCACTCGTTCTGTCACAGGGGCAGTTTTTGTCATTTAGTATTTTGAATCTGTGTAAGTAAGATTTAGTAGTTCCGTGTCCAGTGAGTACTTGTGTGGAGTAAAAGTCAGTAGCAGTACAGGTGTTGAGGTATTCCTCAATATTTGGGATGAATGTTTTTAAATGCTTTCCTTTCTCTGTTTTGTCCCATCGCTCCTGCCACTGTTTTATTGTGTCCGTGCGTAACGTGTATTGTAGACTTTGTTTTGTTATGTTGGAGTATGTTATGGGAATGTTTTGGTCCTTGGATGCATTTTTTGCAATTTTGTCAACTAATTCGTTTTCGTAAAGTCCGGCATGTCCTTTGACCCAAGTCAAATATATTTTTGTATTGTTGTTTTGAATGTCTATAATTAGTTGCCTACTGTGTTCTGTCAATAGGTCATGTATGTCTGTATTCATTAGTTTTTGTATTGTTACCTTGCTGTCTGTGTTTATAGTTACTTCTGTCATTTGTTTATTATTTAGTTTTACGTTTATATTTATATATATATATATATATATATATATATATATATATATATATATATATATATTTATATATATATTGTAGTGCTAAGCCTATATATGGTTCAACAGGTAGTTTGTTGAAATGAGGCCACCAACTGGTTAGGAATGGAGGACATTAATAACCTCGCTCATGAGATGTTGATTGCAGCTAATAAAATAAATCATTTGTAAACCAGCTTCAACTTTATGGAACAGGCTACATTTATACTAGCTAGCCCTCGTGAAATCCTATAATGTCTGGGTTTGATTAGAAGCTTAAGTCAAATGAAGACTGTGTGGTTTCACTTACTCGGAAGTCGGCTAAAAAAAGGTTGTCACGCAGGTGCTGCGTAAACTAAGCATATTTCGAAAGTGCTGGGCTGTCTACTGGCCTCGTTCTCTATCTCTAAAAGTCCATCACGCAGGGGCTGCGTAAACTAAGCATATTTCGAAAGTGCTGGGCTGTCTACTGGCCTCGTTCTCTATCTCTCAAAGTCCATCACGCATATTTCGAAAGTGCTGGGCTGTCTACTGGCCTCGTTCTCTATCTCTAAAAGTCCATCACGCAGGGGCTGCGTAAACTAAGCATATTTCGAAAGTGCTGGGCTGTCTACTGGCCTCGTTCTCTATCTCTAAAAGTCCATCACGCAGGGGCTGCGTAAACTAAGCATATTTCGAAAGTGCTGGGCTGTCTACTGGCCTCGTTCTCTATCTCTAAAAGTCCATCACGCAGGGGCTGCGTAAACTAAGCATATTTCGAAAGTGCTGGGCTGTCTACTGGCCTCGTTCTCTATCTCTAAAAGTCCATCACGCAGGGGCTGCGTACACTAAGCAGATTTCCCACGTAAAGTTATACAATACAGAAATCTCCATACGAGAGCCGAAGAGTTACGGAAACGGCCGAACTAGCTTTTGGCGGGAAACTCACTCTCGTCTGTTATCCGCCCACATTTAATAAAAACCATTAATGAAATATATCTGAATATAACATATTAATTTTATTGAAAACAATTTACTAAACCTAGTGCTGTAATTTGTAATGAATCAGAATCAGTTTTATCTCAATCACCCTCATTTTAGTAACCCAAAAACAAAATAAGGGGATGGGGGGCAACAGAACGTATTTGCATATATCTCACAAAGTAAATGTTCAATGAAAACAATATTTGGTATTTAGGCTTCAATTAATATGTTTTATTATATAACAGAGCATTGTTTATGTAACACTAGTAGAAGTGGGGTTTACTGAAGGCTGAAAACTGAAAAGTTCAAATATCTCGGTTAATATTCAAGATAGAGAATAAATGTATATAACAATATTTATAGTACATTTAATTTGCAATAAGACTGATTTTATACACTTTACCATCCGACTTATAGGAACGCAGATATTTCGAATTTTCAAAATTCCCGCCTCTAAACCCCCCCTCCCACAGGTCCGATTTCAGCCGTTAACGAACTTGATCTTTCATTTTACATAAAACGATTAAATATAGAGTTTGATAAAGATTAAGCAAAAATTACTACCGTTAGAGCGTTAACAGACAAATATATATATATAATTTTGAACGGACCCCATTTTTGTCATCTCCTGAGTAGGATCAATGGACATTTGAGGAAATGTTTCAAAACTCGCGTCATGAGTACGACCTCAAGAGCTGATTTCCCCCAAGGGAAATCTGCTAAAATCCGATAAGTAGAAGTGGGGATTTACAAAAACCTGAAAACAAGAAGCTACGAAAAACACACTTTATATTTAAGCTACGAAACAATGTTTAGACCAACAATTGTAGAGCACCAATAGCTTAACACGTTTGGTGGCAATATGCTGTTATGAACCACTTTATTCTAATCATAAATACCAAATATTCCTTTCAAGATCGCATTATTATGAAAGGTGCATACAAAATTCGTTATGGATGAAATTAACAATTAAGATTATACGTTCTTGCTTCGAAAATGTTTTTGTAACATATACCATACTGGGCATAACCGTTAAATATTGTTATATACAAATATTCCTAATCTTGAATTTTAGCCCGGGTTATTTCCATTTCTCAGTTTTCAGCCTTCAGCAAACCCCTACTTCTACAATTTATAAAACATTACATTTCCAATAAAATTGATTTCATAGAATTTTTCGATACGACGCATAATAACGGGGATAATACCAATTTTCAAAATTCCCACTCTAAACTCCCCCTCCCTCCGGCCCGATTGAAGTCGTTGGCGAACTTGATCTTTATTTTTACATAAAACGTTCATATCCAGTTTGGGAGCGATCAAACAAATGTGACGACCCCTAGAGTGTTAATAGACAAACGAATAAATAGATGTTTAATATTTTGGACCGACCTCATTTTTAGCAGATTCCCCTTAAGGGAAATCAGCTATTGAGGTTGTACTTATGACGCGATTTTCGAAATTTTCCTCTAAATGTCTATCGATCCTACCTTGAAGAGGACGAAAATGAGGTCCATTCAAAACTGTATATATATTTGTCTGTTACCGCTCTAGCGGTCGCAATTATTGTTTAATCGGTGCCAAACTTGATATTTAGTCGTTTTATGTAAAAAGACAGATCAAGTTCGTTAACGGCTGAAATCGGACCAGTGGGTGGGGGGGGGGGTTTAGAGGTGAGGATTTTCGAAAAATTGAAATATCTCCGCTACTATACGTCCGATCAAAAAATTGTATAGAATCAATCTTATTGCGAATTAAATTTACTATAAATATTGTTTTATACATTTATTCTCTATCTTGGATATTAACCGAGATATTTGCATTTTTATTAAATGTGGGCGGGTAACGGACGAAAGTGATTTTCCAGCCAAAAGCTAGTTCGGCCGTTTTCGTAACTGTTTGACTCTCGTGAAATTTCTCTATTGTAATACTTCACGTGGAAAAACTGCTTAGTTTACGCAGCCGCTGCGTGACGGACTTTTTCGTCATCTCCTATGCAGGGGCATTTGTGAAAATTGTTCGAAATCCACGTAACTAGTTCGACCTGAATAGCCGATTTCTTTTAAGAGGTCCCTTATGACCTTGCAGGCAAAGCAGAATAAACAGCGTTGCATGTTCTACTCAAATGCAACAGGTATGACGCTCCGCGGCTAAAACTATTGAGGTCACTCATTTCACCGAATAGTAATGTAAACCAAATAAATATTTTCGAGTAAAATAAAGATTGATGATGACGTCATATAACGAATACACATGTACCTCACAAAGTAAAAGTTCAATGAAAACACCATTGGTATTTAACCTTAGAATGAAATGATTCATGATAAATGAGCTGTAAACAACTAATAAGACATGAGTAGAAGGTGGGGTTTACTGAAATATGCAAATAGCTCACTTAATATTCAAGAAAGAGAAATTATGTATGTATAAAGATTTACAAGATTGGCTCTAAACAATTTTCCGACCTAGTGCATAATACCGGAGATATTATGAGTTTTCTATCCTCCCCCGGCCGGATTTCAGGGAATAACTAACTTGGTCTTTAGTTTAACATGTTCTAAACGTTTAAATGTCGAATTTCGAAACGAGCATATCAGAACTTTCGACTTCCAGATAGTCAACAGACCTACATAGAGAATGGACTTCATTTTCGTCACCTCCTTGGTGGGATCGATGGACATTTGATGAAAATTTTCGTAAATCACGTTATGAGTATACCTTCAATAGCTGATTCTCCTAAGGGAAATCGGATTAAATTAAAGAGAAAACTTTTGCGCACCCCCCCCCTATTAACTATATTAATTATAAAAGAATTGTAGATATTTAAATGAACATTAATTATTATAATAATAATATTGCAGTTATGCGAGCGTACTACCAAGCCACAAAATGTGACACTGAAAAAAACGGGATATACTAGACGCATTGAGCAGTATTGGAATGAACTCTAACCTCAGATTACAAGTAAGGAACTTCATGATCGTTACTATAGTCGCCTTTATGACTCGGAGGTAGACTTGGCTTATTCTGTTGCGTGGCTGACGTCTGGAAAGCTGTTTTCAGAAACAGAAGGTTTCATTACAGCTATCCAAGACCAAGTGATTGCCACCAGATCATACAGACGTCATATCCTCAAGGACAGTAGTGTCTCAGA
Source organism: Riptortus pedestris (assembly GCA_019009955.1). Classification (NCBI taxonomy): domain Eukaryota; kingdom Metazoa; phylum Arthropoda; class Insecta; order Hemiptera; family Alydidae; genus Riptortus; species Riptortus pedestris. Next base: position 20,851,701 of record CM032228.1, read on the forward strand.
CAAGTCTAGGTTATGCAACAAAGCTTATGAGTCTATTCAACATATTATGGCTGGATGTTAAATACTTGCTGGGTCCGAATACTTACAAAGGGACAATAACGTGGCAAAAGTATACCATCAAGCTCTAGCATAAAAATTCAGCATGGTAGACAGGAAGGTCGCTTATTATCCCTAAAATCCTCAAAAATTATTGGAAAAAGATAATGTAAAGATGAATTGGGACGAAGCAATTTTAACTGAAAATACTGTGCATAACAAACCGGATATTCTCATTATTGATAAGATCAATAAGCTGCTGATATTATTGACATTGCAGTACCCAATGATGAGAATATTCGAAATTCCTATGCCGAAAAATTAAGAAAATATCAAGAATTGGCTATCGAGCTCAAAAAGGTATACAAACTGAAATCTGCCATAGTTACGCCTATGGCAGATTTGTTCAAATGGACTCGTGCCAAAAAGTACGATAGCAGACACCAAGAATTTAAATTTGCCAACAACAATTATAAAAGAAGCACAGCAAGAGGTACTTTTTGATACTGCCAGAACCGTGCGAAAAATTTTAAATTCCCCTTAGCATGTCACAATCCCAGCTCCAATACATAATAATATATATATATATATATATATATATATATATATATATATAAATACAAATTAGTATTTTCACACTACATCTATCTATCTCAAGACTGAATCAAAAGTGGAAGTTAATGGCTTTTGATAACTATTTTGGGGGTCTTTCGAACTCTAGATTTTAAATAATACGATTATTTAATTGTAATAACGGTAGGTGTTTTGCTTATTACAACTTAAATAGAAGTATTATTTAAAAAGTCTTTTATTGTGGGTTTATTGATTTGTTTTTTGTGGGTTGGTAATACTGTTATTTTATGTATGGAAACTGATATTTTACCCACCTGTTCTGATAAAGAACAACATTGTTTGCCATTGTGGTAAGTTACCCTCATTATCTTTCACTTGTGAATACAGGCAAATGTGGAATGATAAACTGCTGCCTTATTCTAATATCATAACTCTCTAACTTTTAGGAGCATTATACAGTGGATATAAACAAAGATGTATTGGTTGTAATCCCATTGCAAACAAAATAGATTTCTTTCATGTCTTGCCCTCAAGGGAAATCTATTAAAAGCTTGTATAACAGAAAGACATAATTTTCAAATATTTGCAATTTAATGCCTGCTTCATTGTTATATCTCACCTTATATTATACTCCTAAATGTTAATTAAAATATATTTTAAAGCATGAACTCTATACAACAGGATGGCTGGTTTACACATCACCATTTCACTAAAAAAAGCTCATTCATAATTTACATTTTACATCTAGTAATTACAATTTAATAAATCTATGCATAGTTCTAATTTTTGATTTAGCACTATGCATAGATACTCAGGATCAGTCACACATACCTGACACATAGACACTTAATGACAAGGACAGACAACCCTATATGCAAATACTGCAACAAGCACCATACGATAATACACATACTGACAGACTGCATCTAACGAAGAAACCTTCACATACCCCACGTTATGACAGGACTATTAACTGACTGCAGCCAATATATTCCACAAATACTAACATATCTAAAACATAAACATTTACAAAAACATATAATACAAAATAGAATAGGTCTACAGCATATCTAAAAAGATTTAAAAGGGTTAACTTTTATTATATTCTTTAGACAAAGCACGGATATGAGAAACAATCAGATATTAAAGAAATATTTTCCATAATATAAAAATAAACTACAACAAAAGTTAGTGCATGAAGGAGTAAATATATTATTCTAATTATGCCAATCACCATCGCTGTAAGGCACAAACCAAATAAATAATTTATATTCTCATTTCTACATGTTGATAATCTCTTCATGAGCGTAATTTAAAGCTATTGGGTTGTCCAGAAAATAATGCAGGATTTTAAGTTTTCATTAAAATACCCCTCGGTATAATTAACTGTTTACATTTACAGGTTTACTCATGTGTATGAATGTCAACACTTATTAATCCTCTTCCAAATGATATTGTTTGTTTACCTCTGTAGCATTCCGCTACTTGGAATTAATTCAGTCATCCTTATAATGTCAAAGCGTGAATATCGTACGATTTTCTTTTACGAGTTTACACTCGGCCGAAGCGGAGCCCAAACGGCCAGAAACATTAACCAAGTCTGGGGCGAGGGTAGTGTTAATGAGTGCACTGTGCAAAGGTGGTTCAAAAAATTTCGGGAGGGAGATTTCAGTCTTGAAGACGAAGAAGGTCGTGGAAGGCCTTCCTCTCTTAATGATGATGTTCTTCAATCTGTGGTGGAAGAAAATCCCAAAACAACTGTTCGAGAACTTGCAGAGCAACTTAAAGTGAGTAAAACGACCGTCTCTAACCACCTCAAGGCGATTGGAAAGGTGAAAAAACTCGAAAATTGGGTTCCACACTCATTAAACGATCGTCAAAAAAATCAGCGCTTTGATGTTTGTGCATCACTTCTTTGTCGAAACAAAAATGACCCATTTCTGGCCAGAATTGTTACATGTGACGAAAAGTGGATTCTCTACGATAACACTAGACGTTCTGGACAGTGGCTCGACAAAGGAGAAGCTCCAAAACATTTTCCAAAGCCCCCAACTCATCAAAAGAAGGTCATGGTTACGGTATGGTGGGCTTCATTTGGTTTAATACACTACAGCTTCTTAAATCCTGGCGAAACCATCAATGCTGAATCTTATTGTAACCAAATTAATACCATGCATCAGAAATTGGCAGTAATGAATCCCTCGCTGGTCAATCGGAAAGGGCCCATTTTGTTGCATGACAACGCTCGACCACATGTGTCACGTGTAACGTCACAAAAATTATTGGAGCTTGGCTATGAAACTTTGCCTCACCCACCCTACTCTCCGGACCTCTCGCCTACTGACTACCATTTTTTTAGACACCTGGACCTCTATTTACAACACAAAATATTCAAAAATCAAACGGAACTGGAAAATGCGTTTTTTGACTTTATCAATTCTAAAAAATCTGAATTCTATTCAGACGGTATTAATAAGTTACCAACACGTTGGGAGAAATGTGTTGAAAGTATGGGAAATTATTTTGATTAAAGAACATTGCTTTAAAGTAACTAGTTTTTTTTTTTTTTGTTTGATACCAAAATCCTGCATTATTTTCTGGACAACCCAATAGTTTTGTTTATAAAATTTAAATTTAAATCCACTGTTGTTGTTGTTTTTTTTTTTTTTTTTTTTTTTTTTTGTTTTTTTTTTTTATAAACTTTAGTCACAATACGTTTGAAGTTTAGAGTAATTGGGTCAACTTCTAAACTAGTGATGGTCTACAATTGTTGTATGGATGTTATCTTATATTACGAGGGTTTTTCGCCTTTTTTTCTTTGATCTCTGTTTTGTTTTTTTTATTTAATAAATATAGAATATATGGAGAGATGAGATCAGTAGTACATGGGAAATCTGCTTAGTTTACACAGCCCCTGTGTGATGGACTTTTCTCTTCCTTCCAAAAGACATCCACTCGGAGGTCCGCTTTGTCAATCTGCTGTCAACCTACATATCCTGCCCAGATCCATTTCATCTTTTGGGTGTTCATAATAACATCTTTCATCCCTGTCTGGTTTCTAATTTCACTGTTTCTTATCCTTTGGATTCTGTTTATAATCAATAAACACTTCTCTAGGGAAAGCTGTGATACTAAAGATATTTTTAAGTGAAGTGCATCAAAATATTATGTAATTTAATAGGTATGATTTTTTTTAAAAAATAATTAACTGAATAATTGTGTTTTACTGTAAGGTGGTTTACATGAATATGATTTGTGTTGCAGGTCCTCTCTCTGGGTGCAGACGTATTGCCAGAGTACAAACTCCAATCTCCACGAATCCACAAGTGGACCGTCCTGCATTACAGCCCGTTCAAGGCAGCCTGGGATTGGATCATCCTCCTCCTTGTCATGTACACAGCCATATTCACCCCGTATGTTGCCGCTTTCCTCCTCAACGAGGCAGACTACATGAATCGCAAGTCCAAAAAGTATGGAGATGACCCCCTTGTCATTATTGACCTTATTGGTAAGTACTAGGCTCTCAGCTCATGATCTTTATCAAAAGAGTGGGAGAGAGAGAGGGGAGGAGAGAGAGAGAGAGAGAGAGAGAGAGAGAGAGAGAGAGAGAGAGAGAGAGAGGAGTGTGTGTGGGAGCACTTAAATTTAAGCTTATTATAAAATCATCATTCTCTAAAGCATAGACTCTGGATGGATAATTCATTTGGCACTGGAGCGGAAAGTTCAGATTTAGGAAACAGGTCTTATAAAAAGGAAGTCTTCCCATCAAATTTGTTTATTTTGATTCAAGTCCTTTGCCGTGTAGCTATCATCTTCAGGTGTCAACAAAAAAAAAATTGTTTAAGGCTCAGACTTTAAAACATACATTATAATTACATTTAAAATATTTCAAAGACATTATAAAATCACTTTAAAATATCCTTGGAAATATTAACAACAAATTATAGTCAAACAATGGAAGAGATAATGACATCATCAATGTACGTTATTACAAATAGATTGCATTTGTATTTTAACAAGACAAAGTCCATAAAGAAATATTTTAACAATGGTTCTACCTAGTTACAAATATAAATGGTGGAGTTTCCTTCTCCCCTTAAGAGAAATCAGCTATTGAGGCTGTACTCTTGACATGATTTTCAAAAAATGTCCTCAAGTGCCAGCTGATCCTACCCAGATGATGAAAATGATGTACATTAAAAAGTATTATATATATATATATATATATATATATATATATATATATATATATATATATATAGAGAGAGAGAGAGAGAGAGAGAGAGAGAGAGAGAGAGAGAGAGAGAGAGAGAGAGAGAGAGAGAGAGAGAGCGAGCGAGCTGTAAATGCTCTAGCAGTTGCAAACTTTGTTTGACCATTACCAAACTCGATATTTAATCGTTTTACGTAAAAAGGAAGATCAAGTTTGCTAATGGAAAAAATTGGACCAGTGAAAGGAAGAGGGAGGATTTTGAAAATTTGAAATATCTCCGTTACTGCAATTCGGATAAAAAAAACTGTACATAACCAATCTTATTAAAAATTAAATTATTATAAGTGTTTTTATAAACATATTTTTTCTATCATGAAGATTATCTGAGATATTTGGATTTTTTAGTTTTCATCCTTAAGTAAACCCCCACTCCTACTCATATCATATTAGCAATAAGCTATTACATCACAAGCTACTTTATTCTAAGCTTATGTACCAAATATAGTTTTCAATAGACCTTTATTATGCGAGATACATGAAAATTTATTTTGTGATGATGTCATCAGTTAATATTTTATTTTCTAACTCAAAAATGTGTATTTCATCTATACCTTTCTCGATATTTAACGATTTCAGTTAACACTATAGATTATATTTATTAGTGACTGAAATCAGACCTGCAATAGTCAGGGTTTAGAGCAGGGAGATTCGAAAATTAAAAGTATACCCCCTTATTATGAGTCAGATTGTAAAATGTTATAAAACCAATCTTGTTAAACTATTGATGCTCTCCAATTGTTGTTCTATGCATTTTTTTGTAACTCAAATACTAATTGAGTTATTCATAATTCCTTGTTTTTAGCCCTCAGTACCCATCCTCCCAGCACATCTTCTAATCATCGGTTTTTTACATAGAGAATATATGGTGAGATGAGATCACAAGTTGAACCACCATGTGGGAAATCAGTTTAGTCTATGCAGCCCCTGCGGGACAGACTTTTTTTATTATGTTAAATTCCTATCCCGAAAACTTAATGAATGAATTTGAAAGAGATATTCATCATCAGTAAACATCAGTTATATATCAAGTATTGAGTTTACTCGGTCAAAGTAAATAATATCTGCATGCTCTTCGGATATTTTCCATATGTGAATGTGTTGCCTCTGCTCCACATTTTACTCCAGACACACTTGTGTTTATGTGTGTATATGGGATATATTTATACCAATAAACTAATATATTGTAATTTAATCTGTTTTTAGTCGATGTGACGTTCATCGTAGATATATTAATAAACTTCAGAACAACGTATGTAAATAAGAACGACGAAGTTGTTTCGCATCCCGGGAAAATCGCAGTGCACTATCTCCGAGGCTGGTTCCTCATAGATCTAGTCGCTGCCATTCCCTTCGATCTTCTCATCTTCGGATCAGACACTGACGAGGTAATTTCATTCTCTTTACTAATAAAATACTATAGGCCAGCACTTTTATATAATAAGTCTTATTGAAGTAATTATAAATTAAAATAAAACCATTAAATACATTTCTCGTTAATAAAGAATATTAAAAGGAGTTGTCAACTAGTGAATCTTCTATAAAGTATTTCAGTACAAAGAATATATTTATTTAAAACTATTTGAATATTCACTACTCAAATGTAGATCATTGATATTTGGTACAAAAGATAATTATATAGGTCAGAAAGAAAAACTTTCCAAAAGTGGTTCTTTCTTATAATTCTCAAATGAAGAAGTTAATAAGAATGTATTTACACTTTGCCTTTATATTTAAAAAAAGGAAAAAAAAAAAAAAAAATTATCAAAAAACAAAATATTGCTTAAATAAAAACTATTTTTTTCCTTTTTTGGGTGTTTTTATTACTAAAAATTCAATATTACTAGGTATGCAATTATTAATAAGAACAATTCTAATAAAATCATATTTTTTCTTCGTTTTGCTTATAGTGTTCAATATATGGCAATAATGTATTTCTGTCATTTAAATATATTTGGTATTTATTCATTAAATATAAATTGAAATTTTAATATTGGTTTTTAGTACATGTAACATATTTTGTAAACAATACTTTTTATTAATTTCGTATAGTTACTGAATAAATTTAAGTTCCACATTCAGAGAAATTACTGTAGGTTTTCGACAATATTTTAAAAAGTTGTCGCTTGGTAATAACAATTAACACTAATGGCAAACGGTTAATGCTCACACTCCATATTAAGGCCTCTTCAGGAGAATGAAATGGAATTCACAATGGAATTTATTTAGCTTTCAATCAAACTATGAGAGAAAACTGTTTTCCCCAGAGGAATGTTTTCCTCTTTTCCAGATCCAATAAAACCTCTTAGTTAGATATGTTGAGTTTAGAGTTAATTACAATAACTTCCGTCTGTTTTCGCTTTTACTTCTTACTATCCAAAGCAAATCATGGACCTGAAAAGGGACATTTAGAACATTATTTAAGATGAAGTACAAATTATGTATGTTACCATTTTAAGCATTATTCGTTTCTATTTTTACTTCCTTGTATGAAGTAACAGAAGTATTTTAATCTTTAAAAAAATTCAGATTTCAATGAAATTATGTTTTTACCCTCCCTGGGCCCATTGTGACTATTTTCGGTATGATGTCTGAGGTATCTTGTATAACTCAAAGATGACTAACCCTACAAATTGAAATTTCATATTCAGTTTTTTGTACCATCTAGTAGAGCATCTCCCCTTTTGATCAAAATCGACTTGGGGGGATTAGAGGGGAGACAAAAAAAAAAAATCAAATTTTTCTTAGCCTATTAATGATACAGAAGATCTTTATTGGATATTTTTTGTTTATCAGAAAAATTTTGTACAAATTATGCTTCATGGCCTTTTTTGGTCCCGATGCATTAGAACAGGATATTCTACATCACTTAAAAATAGAATAATTTCAAATGAAGTGTAGTAAGACATTTCATAGTCCAGGGAAGCTGGGTGCAATGTGGATGTACAAATTACTCCTCCAAAATGTGTTTATTAAGATAGTGGACTTTCACAACAACAGCTCCATCTACAGTGCCTTCAAAGAGCTTTGGAGAGAAATAACTTAAAACTTGTTGCCGGGCAATAAGCTACTTTTCTAAAGCTTTTTGCAGCCCCTGAAGATGAATCTGTTGCTCTGAAAGTGCACTATGCCTTAATAAACACATTTTGGAGGAAAATAGGCCTACTTTGTCATCCAGAATAAGGCAATTTATTTATTTTATTTAATAGGCACAGAAGGAAATCATGTGGTGGCCCACATCAGATTTTTTCTTTGTCGCTGTTACTCAAAATAATTGACATTCAGCCAGTATAAGATTGGCTGGAGGCCTACATATTTCATGGTGATTACCAAATTATCCTCCTGAAAAGAATATTAAATGGAGTGTGAAGCACCTAAAGCAACTTTTTGAATATATTAGAAGTGTTTGTAACATAATTTGACCCTATTAGATTTGAGTACCAGTTCTTGGGGATAATGAGAAATAAATCAACTAATTATTTTTATTATGGTTATTTTATATTAGGGTAACAAAACATTGTGTGATAAATATACATTCTTATAAATCATCATTGACCTCTCTGATTATAATTACTCTTGGGTTAGTTCTACATGGTTTTGACCAGAGATTCCCTTTAACTTTTTTATAGAAAGGACTTAAGTCTCTTTACAGCTTATTTATTCAGTGAGTTATTAGCTTATTCCTATTTGAATTCAATTAGAAAAATTTTAGGATCTTCAAGGCAGTGATTTAAGAATTAATAACTACCATCAATAATTAACCCCTTAATTACCTATAATCCATGTCATATAAATAGAGATACACTGCCAAAGGCCAAATGCTTCAATGCCGATTGGTCTACACCTTTCATAGGCTAACATTCGAAAAACCCTCTTCATAACGAAAATAAAAATCTTTCAACAGCCCATGATGAAGGGCCTGGAGCTCCATACAGCTTTCTTGGGAAGACCAAGTTGTCACACCCCTTGCCATAGGTCACCACTTCTTCTTTTGAGTCACAGTGTTGAGAGATCACAGAGGTATAGAATTTAGTGAGCAATCCTTGGAACTCACTACAACTCATATAGGAAACTAGAGGATTACCCACTAAACCATTAATGCCCCTCGATAGGAGAAAAGTACAAAATGAAGTTGTGCAGTACATTCTTATTTCGAGCTAAGTCAACACTCAACAGATTATCAAATCCAAACATTTTGATATTAAAAGTAATAATACATTGACAAAAAAATGTTAATTTATTTTACCTGTCACTTGACTTTGAATGGTAAAATAATGCAATGTCTGAAAGGGCCCCAAGATCAAAAATTTGTGTTAGCAGATCTCTAAATACAAATCTATATGTATCCTGTAATCCTGAAACATTACGAAGAAAAGTAATCTCCAAGGAAAACTAAAGGTATTATGAGAAAAAATTCCAATTGTTTTTACCAATAAAAAACAAGTGTTGAATATCCAATAAAAATTGGAATGTCTGATAACTTCTAGCACTGTTGTTAAAAATAAAATGAAATATGGGATACAAATAAAAATGTGACATTTGAATGTAAAACATTAATTAATAAAAAAATACTAAAATAATAAAAAATGCTCAATTATGAAGGCAAATAAATAGGAATAAAACACAAACAAAGCATGATCATTGACTTAGCTGTAGTTTCAGCTGAGATACATTGAGATTTGATGAAGAAAGGAATTGGGTTCAGGAAAGGATAATTTTTAAGAATTTGCCAACTTGTTCAAACTATCCACTTGTGAAATCAGAAATGAGACTAAGGTAGAGTAAGATATCTTTGTATCAGCGAAGTATACATGGCATTGCAGTCTTACCAGAATCAAAAGGGTTGATATCAGTAGGTCACAAAATGAGAAGATGGGAATATGGGAAGGATTAGATAAAATTAGGATACCAGTCAACTGACAAAATATCCTTTTAATGTTTGACATTTCCCAAACCAGAGACCAAAAAGGCAAAATAGGCTGGGTGGGAGGAGGGTTCCCAGATGCTTCTTTGTCCTGCAATGCCTTCCCAGCTTTTAAGAAAAAACCTCTCTCCACAAGGACAAAAGCGGAATTAAACAAAACAGTAATTTGACCAATAGTGATATAGACTCACACCAAGGCAAAAACTTAGTCTGGGAGAGAAGAGTCCTGAAACGATTTTTTTTAGCTGTGAGAGAGCATTACAGTTTGGACTAATATAGTGAGCCTCATGTATGTGCTATTAAGAAGGGCCGATTCCACTGGTTATAGAGAATGGATCAAAAAGGTATAAACTAAAAACTATATAAAATGATGGGAAAGTGGTAGATGGCTGATTAGCCTCAGAATGGGCTTGTGGAAGCTAGGGACCCTAACTTATTGGCTCTTAGCTGCAGGCCACACTAAATGGTTTTTAAGATGATGGCTGAGGCCCAGGTCCGTCATGACTGTAGCTCGTAATAGTAATTAACCTCCTCATAACTTTATTGTTAGCAAATTTTATCCCAGAAAATAATTCATTAGTAAAATAACTTATATTTATCTTATGGAGTCATTATTGAAATACATGATTTTTGAAGAAATATTGTAAATGAAGAAACGTGAGGGTTTAGATAATGTTGGAATAGACTTCGCAAATTTCAGTGAGCTAACTGGGAACTGACTCATTTTTTAGGCCAAAGGGCACTGAAGCTATTGGTAACTTAGTATCTCTATTTTCACTATGCTGGCTATAATGCTCATGAAATTATGTTCCAATATGCGATAAAAAACCCAAAAAATGTTATTTATCATTCGGAATATGTAACTCGTTTGAAGAAGTCAATAATTCCACTGTTTTACTACTCAAACATTGAGAAATTAAAGCAGAGGAACTGTAAACCCTTGTTATTACATACAACAAACAATAATAAAAAAAATATTTATAGAAGGGGGTATATCTTTACTTTTAAAAAAATTAATACAACAATATGTTGATTTTTACCCAATACTCGACCAATTCATTCACCATTGAGTACAAAACAAATTATTACAAACAATTTTAATTTTTACTGTATAACTTTTAAAATTATGGGGGCTTCTTCAACCCTACTAGAACATCCTGGTATGTGGTCCTCCTATTTCGGACTCCAAGCTTCCATGTGGAACTTCCTTTTCATCATTCAGTATGCAACTGGGGTCTTATCCCCCATTTCTGGGCAGCTTACATTCTCCCCACATGCCTCTCAGATTGTCTGCTTTAATTGTAATGGACAAATCTGGTTACCAAAAATTCAAACTTAATTCTAGTATACCATTTGTGCTATTATTTGACATCTTACAACATATTGATCCCTCTCGAACTCCTTGAACTTTTACTTTAACACTGTGGAAATTCATGTTTCCACCAATGAACATGAGCATTCACACTGAACAATGGTAACCCTTATATTTACACTCAAATTAATTAAAAATATGGGATGTCAAGGAAATGAATTAAATTCAGATTTCATTATGTGTTTATTATTAAAGCTTTACAACTGCCACCCCTTCAGGACTTTATAGTCAAAGAATACAAAATTGCTACATCTTTGGAAACATTAGTCTCTTTTCTCATGCAAAATTTTTTCTATAACAGCTGACTGATAAAGCAGCTGATGCATAATCCTTATAGAAAATACTCAATTCACTGAATACGATTATTTTAAAAAAATCTTTGTTAAAGTGAGTAAAACACGTGTGTTGTAAATGCTTCAAATTTGTTTTTTTAAACACCAATTTTTTTCAATTTTCTAAAATATAAAAGTCAGCTGATGTACTATAAAACAGCTTTGTGGCATGGTTGGCTAATAGGGTCTAAAGTGATTGAAAATTTAACATATATGGCATCATTTTACATCGTGTGACTATGTGCTTCTGAAGAGGTGCCAAGAGGGATGTGAAGTGTAGCATGTAAAGAATTATTAACAAACTCATGCATTGAAAACTGAATTTCTTTCATCTCTTTGATCTTTTGCCCATTTATAATTGAATATAGGCATTCTCAGTACCACTGCCTTATATATATATATATATATATATATATTAATTTTTATTTTTCGACGATGAATATCTAATAAATGGCCATTGTGGTGGGCATAGAATGACTAGTTCATACAGGCATTCTTACTTTATTATCTTGTTCGAAAAATTAATACAACTTATTAACACACAATTAATACTCCCCATTCCTAATTATCCCAGGAGCTTGAATAATGAATAACTAGGAAACCCCTACAATTTTATGACTTGTTTCATATGTTCTTTGTCATGCGCCCCTCATGTACTTAGTTTTTTCTAGATCCTAAATCTTAGATCTATTACTCCCCATACTAGTTCTGAAAAAGGTTGCCCTAGTTTTCAACACATCACTAATATTTGTCAAGTACTGGAACTTGTTTTCCTTTTGATTCTTTATGAACAGACTTCATGTAATATTGGCCCTCCTTTTCATTAGCCTTGCTAATCATAAAGACATTAGCCAAACTTGGCTTGAGAATTTACGAAATATTTTTTCCTAAATCATGCTGGTCTGAATAATAGCTGCCCCATACGGTTTAATTCTTTCTACAATTTTATCTGATAAAAATTATCAACGAAGAAAGTATAACTAAAGCAGAAATTATAATTGTGATATATTAACCATAATTATGATCGTTAACTGAATAACGATTTAATAACTGTTTGAACACTACTAGTATCAACTCCTACATTAATTATAAACATTTGAATTTGTCTTTAGAGAATTGTTGAAATTAAATTCATGCCCATGTTAGGCAAACCCTACATTATGTCAATAAGTATATGTAAAACCCATATCTTAATATTGAGTTATATAAAGTGATTTTTTTTATTTCTTAACATTTAATAAACCACTTCTTTTTAAACATCATAAATGGTAAATTTGTGTAAAGACTGTGATCATTTTGTGCTCTCGGGGTTATTTGTAAAGTCAGTAAGTACATATATACAACTAAAGTACACATATCAACAAATATGTTTCTGTTCCATGTTAATGTCTGCATGTAAAGTTCTTTCCTTTTATTATATAGATTTTTCTTCCATATTAATATGCCTTTAGTCGTAGAAAGAGCAGAGTGTAAAGGAAGAAAATAGTAGAGGCAGTGAATCAATGCAATCACATTTTTTTTGACACCTCACACTAGGGTTCGAATAGATAAACAGTGTTTTTGTGTGAAAGATAGAAGTTTTCGAAATAAAATAGCAATTTAAGAGTGGGGAAATAATAATAGTAATTTTAGTTGGTAGATAGAAAAGTCAATAGTATATAGAAGAAAAAGTATACTGTAACAAAAAAATGTTATTTCTGATAATTTAGTCCTGTCTGACCTCATAAAATGGAACTTTAAAGTTTTGGAGTATTTAAACAAATTGTATTCATACTGATTACCGATGGTGTACACTTCTGTCTTAATCTGAATGAGGACTTATATGGGAAAAAAAGGAAATTATGCATGGGGAATTAGGCAAATCACAACCAATATTCTTGTGAATCGATTTGATAAATCATGATCAAAATATGTACTTCTATATTAAGATTTTGAGTTGAAAGTACCGTTATAAGCGAGGGCATGTCACTCCAAAAATGCAGATTCATTATTATAATGCCACGGATTTTTCACACTTTAATATCTACACATTAGTCTCTGTTGATAAAACATATTTTAATTGAGTTTAAACACAGAATCTATAGTATCAGACTAGTAGTCTTTCATCCAGGTGCACAGATATACAGAGAAATCTATGTGGAATTTTCTGTTTCTAAAAAAAAAATTATACTATTTTTTTTTTTTTCCTTTTGAACTAGAGAATGCTCACAATAGGTGGTGATATTCTTGATTACTTATTTAAGGTGTTGTGGTATTACTGTGCCATTGTATATTCTGTCAATGTTTCTCTACCATTCAGGTAGCTTCCTCAGGGTATCTCGTCTGAGAATAACAGCCAGCTGTCCTAGCCAAATTACACGTAACTCATCTCTTCTGGTCAGTACCTCGAGTCCATGTTTGATTCGTTATTTGAATCCATATTTCTTAGTGTCTATTCTGCTTGAGTATTATTTACCGAACTGTTTGCTGAGTTTACAGTAATCTTCTATATATAAAAGTTATTAGGACATAAGTCCAATGGCTTTCTTGTAATCCTTTATTGATTGTCTGTAACTTTAGCCAAAACGTTCACTTAACCTGTAATTTTAAAAAAACAAAAAAAATAATTTATCCAATGGAAGATGAGAGGCACTAAGAAATATGGACTTTATTGACAAATTCTACTTGGGCTCATGGCCATGGCATCTCCTCTCCTTGGGCAAAACCAGTATCAATACATCAAGGAGAGCTGACCCTCAACCTCAGTCGATACGCCCAGAGGAAGATAGCTGCATTACAAGAGAAATATTGGTAGAAAATATTATGACAAGATATTTTCTTGCTATATCACCTATTTCCTTACCCCCACCTTTATCCGTTTATTATTATCTGCGAACTCTACTCGATGGAACTATTAGAGCAAAAGTATTCAAATGCTTCAAAAGAAAGCACACTTACTGAGGGGTCTCTTACATTGGGATTCTTTAGTTGAACAGTCCAAAATACGTTCCACCATGAATTGAAATAGGCCGCTCCTAATGAGATTTGAAGATTAATATATATTAAAATCATTTCTGAAGTGAAATCACTTATTTTTTGGTTAAATTTTAAATAAAAAATACTAGTTCTTTACTGAATAACATATTTTATGTTTTAAAAATTAAAAATATCATTATAGTGTATGTGTAACATTTTTTTTTTTTTAATTAAACATTTAATTTCATAAGATCCGTTTTTTTTTTTTTTTATTTTGTTAAATAAAATATTAATACATTTATGAAACAAATTTGTTTTTCGTTAAATTATTTTTGAGAATATCTAAAAAAAAAAAAAAAAATAAATAAATATATAACCTGCAAATTATTTTGTGTGCATGGTTCAAGTTAGGGGATTCATTTTTTACCCCTCCTTTTGAGTTAGTATTTTTTTAAATTGTGGTTTTAATCACATTTATTAAAACAGGTTTCACAAAGCCACTCTAGAACTCTAGAATAACATCAAACATTCAATCTAGTAAAACATTTTTCTCTAGTAGAGTTTTAGAAAAGAAAAATCCATCAAAACTGATAAGAATCTAATAGGTTATACTTCAGGCTGAAAATTGCCCCAGGTACAAATTAAGTGAGATGACATAGTTTATTTTTTTCCAAATGTATATTATTATAGAAAAAATAATATTCTCTGATTTTTAAAAATATTACCATTTACAATATATATAAACAATATACATTAACTATTGGAATAACAGAAGAATATAAATATTTGTTGGGAGACCTTTTAACCCATAAATAATTTTGATTACAAAATGCATCCGAATTACAATGCCCAAGGATTACACAATTTATGTTCTCTTATTAAACTATAATAGCGAGGGTTTACTAGTTCTTATTTAAAATTTAACTGTGCTTGTTATTTCCTCCAAATGACATGAAAACAATTCTAAGACAAAATGTGTCTTCCAAGAGGCAAAATATAGTTTGTGTTGTTAAACAAGTTCAAGTTTTATACCAATTTAATAAAATTTTACGCCTTGGCTAGGTATGCCTCCAGCATACCATTTTGGTAGGATGTAATGAAGTTTTGAGACCCCATTTACATAACATAGCACGTTTTCAGAGGGAATAGCTGATTAATTGCAAGAGGGAAAATTCCCACATGAGCATGCATTATGCTATGTGGCATTATATATTAACATTTGCATTAATATAAGCCACAATGAATTTAGAGTGATAATGTGACATGCATTTCATGTATCAAATCCATTGCCTCAACAAAGGAGAGTATGACGGCATTCAAGGACTCAACTAGCGTGAAATTATAAGGCATTTGAATACTATTATGCATCGCAAAGCTCAATTCGTGTTTTAACAATACACAGCAGTAACTATTACTTGGGACAAAGGAGAGATATTTTTCAATCACTTCTATAGAGAAACATATTTCTATAGAGTAATCTTTAAAAGAGAATTTAATCTCTCTAAAGTCATCTAATTATCCGAATTGCTTTTAAAACCAACTCAACATTTTATAAATACATACATGTGTCCAATCTGTCGTAATTTAAAGTTGTTGAATCTATACACTTGTTCCCATGAACATGAAATAATGATTTTGTTTTGTAAACAAACAAAGAAATGAAATTGTCACTTCTACAGGCAGTCCCATTTGACATTAAAGGCATTATGAGAGTCCAATAGAGTCCACCCAGCCATGTCAATAAAAACATGGTTGGAGAAAATTCCAGATCTCCATCAAAGCCATTCCTCTGTAGCATGTAATCTCCTTAAGGGATATCTGCTAATACATTAAAATTAAATGGCAGTCAATATACGTATGTCTCCTATCACCATAAACCATAAATAAATTTATTTTGGGAGAAATTTGTGTTATTTTGGGCATATTTAAAGAAACTTGTTCTATCCGTCGTAACTGGAAGCTCTGTTTTCCAGAATTCTTATGGTTGTCTTATAAAACTTTAATTGTTTTAGACTATAGTTTGCCTCTTTTAAATAAGTAACGAACTTGTAAAATTTCTTTCATAAATTCAAAAGTTATTTACGTTTGCAGATAAATAATAGCTATTCACATTCAGGGTTAGAATAAACTCTTTTTAAAATGATGATGTATCACTATTCTGCTAACTAGTGCTAGTCTTCAGCGCTATCATATTTCTACATTATTTGGAATATTTGAGTTTTCGTCCTTCTACAAGCATATTGTTATTTTCAAATGCATCTGATCTGAGGGCTGTGGTATTAACAGAACAGCTTTGGTTGAAAACAGCAATTTGAAGTACAGGTTCAGAAAATATCCAAAAATCTGA
This sequence comes from Riptortus pedestris, assembly GCA_019009955.1. NCBI lineage: Eukaryota > Metazoa > Arthropoda > Insecta > Hemiptera > Alydidae > Riptortus > Riptortus pedestris. The sequence continues at coordinate 20,868,510 of CM032228.1, forward strand.
AACATATTGTATAAATGTGATAACATGTGACAGCAACTAAGTCTATACTAGTTTGCAGAATGAAATATTCACAAATTCTTACAGGACCATTTGAAATTTTGTTAGTCTGACCTTTAGAAATTATTTTTGGGGCCTTCTACTTGGCTTAATTTAAATAAGCCTTTTAACTCTTACACTGCCCACGTAAACATTTTATCACGTAACATTTTATATTTTATTTTAACATGTTTTACAAACATTTTAATTTTATTTTTGCATTGAAGTATTTTGTACCCTTACAATTTTGTACTCTTTACAAGAATAACTCATATTTTTTTTTTTTCTTCTAACTTCTACTTAAACCATTTTTTTCATGTTACGTAAAATGTGTGTATCATTTCATGAATTATACCAAATAGTACTTTCTTTGTGTAGTACATGAGAAATATATTCACAAAAAAAATAAATGGCACAAAATGAGCGTGTCTGTTATCACAGAGAAGCAAACAGAAACTGGCCATTGAGAAAGAGAAAAAAGGATCTGTTACATGTACAAATCTAATGGGACTTTAGAGTGACTCGCATGTGAGGTCCTTGAACAGTTTCAATTACTAAAATAATATATTCTCCCCTGTCTAGGAGTACAGGTCCCAAAGGATGTTCAGGAAATAACCACTCGAGGGCATTAGTTGAATTCAGAATTCCAGGATCAAACCATATTGATCAGGATTGATGGTATTTACCATTCAGGGCATGGTAATTTTGAACCACTATATTTACGTGGAGCAGTGTAAGGGTTAATATGAGCAAAAGGCAGCTTCGAAATTTTGGTACTCACTCTTTCTTTGATTTACTTCTTTGTTTACATAGTAAATATAATTTTTTTTATTGTTAAATTTAATATATTTATCTGTATTTTTGAAATCACAAATTTCGTCCATCATTTGGGGATTATATATTAACACTTAACCATTAGATGTTTAAGAATTTTTTTTCTTCTAAAAATAAAAAAATAGGTTGCTATGTATGAATATATTGCATGATGGAGCTATGTTAATTTCAACTGTTGTAGAAATGTAAAATTAATATTGTAAATTCACATTTACTGTATAACTTACATTTAGTGCATTGTAGGAAGGAAACACAGGTGAATCTAGATAAGCTTGGCTGTATTACAGTCGCTTTGCAAACGACATCCCATTAAAATAAAGTATAGAATTATAAGTTCACATACCTTTAATCACGTATAGAGCACAAACAGTAAATTACTCACATAATACAATATTATATCGTATATATATTTCAGAAATCACATTTTTCACCACAAGTATATCGATTTTATGAAATTTGAGACATGAATGGGATAAAATTTAATCGTTAGTAATATATTGAATTGATTGCTGTATGTATAGTTTAGCATTCTCAAAAATTAGATATATTAGAGCAATTCACGTACATAAATCTCATCTATGCCGTACATTTATTCCTGAAGCTAATTCATAAGGATTAAGCCAGGCATAGTCCTTAGAGTTTTATTAAATTATTTAGCTGTATAAAAACTGATGGAGGCTCATTGTAAGTTCCACTTGGCTTTTGGTTGGAGGATATCTGGTATTCTTAGTAAACTAGTCTATGCCACTGAATAGTACAATACTTCTTTATGGATAAACACATACCCAGAAGAACCAATCTACCGTGTGTTCCTATTGTATATGGCATTTGCAGGCCAATGCCTTTCTAGTTTTGCACAAATAAAAAAAATCTGTCATGCGGAGGCTGTTACTAAGCAGATTTCCCAGGTGCTTGAATAGCAAATTGATCTCATTACAATATCAGAGCTCTGTTGCTGCTATGATAAGAAGCCTATGTGATCAGGAATGGAGGTTTTTAGCTGGATATTAGATGTATAGTTAATTAAAGTGAAAATGAGACGAGTATTAGTGGGAGTTTATTGAAGGCTGAAACTAAAAAAAGTACAAATACCTTCGTTAATATTCGAGAGAAAGCATTTATAGAGCAACAATTGTAGTGCATTACTTTGTTTATAAATTTGATTATATTATCATTTTTAATCAGACTCATAATAACAGAAATATTTAGATTTTTAGAAATTTTAATCTATTTAAACTCCTTCCAGCCATAAACAACCTTTATCTTTAGATTTACAAGTAATGCTAAAATATTGAATTTGGTATTGCTTAATCAGAAATGACTAGCACTAGGGTAACAGGCATTGGATGGATGGATTAAGATACTTAGCCACCCCTGAGCAAGACTTGAGGGATTCGAATGAGTTTTTACATAGTGAGGGATCAACTGAACGTACAACCTCTGTTATCCAAGGAGGACCTGGAATGATTTGTCCCCATTGTACGTGGAGGATCTGTGGCCAGACCCCACTGTCAGCCTGCCAGGGGATGAGATCTAAGATAGTTATAATCGTTAGTGGTCCCAAGGGGCTGCCAGACATATGTACTCTTCAGACTCCCGCTGATCCAAAAGCACTACAGTATTAGCACACTGTTGGCAAACTTGTTACTTGATCTAGGTGAAACCGATCATTATATTTACCATCTGAGAAATGGCTGACAATAATGAATAGGAAATATGAGTTCGGTTTAGCTCATTGGAGGAGAAATATATGTATATGACAGGATGGCCACAATTGGCTTTAAATCCAAAATATTTAAGAACACTCAACAACCCTTCAACCAAAAGCCTTGTGGCACAAGCTCAATACTTTCATGGGCTGATTCACATCACAATTTAGCCTAACTTTCTCTGAGTACTGTTAAAAACGCAATCCAATCCAGTAATACAACAATTTTAGGTTGTACAGAACCCCTTTAAGACCAACTTTACTTTTAAAGACTAGTTTTTCATTAGTATTTTATAAATGGTTTTATTGAGCTACTACCAACCCAAAATGTATCACTGAATACTATAGTTTTATTAATTGTTTTTATACATTACTTTTGGAATCACATCCAGTCAGAGAATAAAACATATAAGAGTTTAGTTGATAATTAGATGATTTTTAAACATAAGTTTTTTATTACATATATTGAACAAATTGAAAGTTCAAAATTAAACATATTAAACTTTTTATAAAATGGGTTGGGGTTATTCCAAAGTATATTAATCCAGTTCTCTCATATTACCAAAAATTTATATATATGTATAAATATTGCTTTTTTAACAATTAAGTATACAATAAACCTAAATTTTTAAAAGGTATTGCACCTGTTGCCCAGTAGTAGATTCAGATGTTTGAAATCATTTTTCAAAAGTTTGAACACCAGGTCTTTTGCACGCTTGTATTTATTAAGTCTGATAGTGTGAAATCCAAGTTGTTCTAATTTTCTTACTTCTGGGCTTAATATTCTGCAGTTTATAAGCAAAAAAATTTTGTGACCAATAGTTTTATCAGAATTTCTTAGATAATATATAAGAAAAAATAGGCAAATAATTGCCTTATGTTGCTATTTATTTTGGGAGATCCGATAACTATGTTGATTCAGGCATGGTTGTTCAATAACTTTGTAAAGCTGATTGTCAAAAGTAGCTGCGTGTATCTTTTTCCCTCAGCTGAACTTTAGCTCACCAGCTGCTTCTAAAGCCTATTGTCAGCATTGATAGATCTAGAAGGAACAAAGTTTGTTAACAATGACATCTCTGTCAGGACTTTGACATACCTAAATTCCATCTTTAGACATTCTGGCTACTAGAATCACTTCCAGATAGATGACCTGGGCACAACCGCCTACCCAGATAAAGTGTCAACCCACTACATTAATATGTTATTAATTTAGTAATTTCCAAATAACTGATTTTTTGGGATAAAATCTTTCAGCTACCATATGCCGATGTCTGATGTATATGCCTGCCATATAAATATATTGGTTCTATTTGCAAGGAATTCAATGGGTTTGAGTTAAAAAACTTAAAAGCCCACGGAGGGCTAGTATCTGGCTTATCAAAGTGTTCGGCTTAACATATTCCCTACTACATGGAGGTGGCATTGCAGGCTATACATAGTTACTTCTTTAGTCACCTAGATACTCAATAGGCTGACTAGTCTGATTGGGCACCTGGGAATTGATTGAAGCCTAACACAGAATGTCTGGTTATCACACATTTAAATAAATAAGGGATGGTGTGCAATCCCTTTGTTCTAGCATCCACAGTACAGTGATCTCGACACACTAGGTCGCTCCCACCCCAAGGGGCTTAAGTTAAGTTATAAAGTAAAAATATTGATATAATTTACTTATGTTTTGAGTAAAATTCAGCTTTAAGCAAGGAGAAAAATACCAAACAGCATAATCAAAGTTACGGATCAGTCATGACATTGATATTCATTAAAATATTGGCTTCCTTATGTTTTATTATAACAATGCAGATTTTGGGAGCCAATATTTTAAGTAAATAACCTAGATTTCAGTAATTCTTGGTGGATCAAATATTTGCCCAAAGTCCTTGAAATTAGAAAACTTGGTTCATCACTATTTGTCTTAATAATATCAGGCAAAATTTAAAGAATAGTTTAAAATAAAATCTGAGACCCAACAGCATTTGGGCGTTGGTATTCGGCGGCTACTGGGCAATTTTTCCTCAACGGTATATTATTCACTTCACCTAAAAATTTCAAACATCAACACAGTTTATCTAGATTGTAAAATATGTAAGAGTAAAGTGTTTGTAAATAGCAGTAAGAATTTGTTGAAACTGGCGTAGCTTCATTATTGCTGCGGGCTGAAGACAATGTGTCAAAAACTCTTTCGCAAATTTTCAGTTGAGCACGGATACTGATGAGGTCAGTTGGATGTAGTGAGAGGAGATTTATTTAATCGCTTATAAACCGAACACTTGCTACAGCTTGGCACTAGTGAATATAGATTTTGAGGTTCTGCATACAAGTGAATTTTTGACCACAATAACACCATCAATTTTAGAATATGTTTTATAAGCTTTGAGCTGTTACTCACCGCAACCAAAAGAGCACGTCAATTAAAATATATATACATATATTAAAACCTTTAAAATATCTTCTTTTCATGATTAAAAAGTTCAAAGCCTTAAAACACAAAACAATTCAGTTTACAGTGTAGATTTTAAGTAGAAGCATGAAACCTAATTAAATAAATTAAACCCTCAAATAATTATATAATTAACTGATTAACATTAATTATACCCTGGTGTTACAAAAAGGGCTAAAAGTTTTGAATTGTTCAAACTAGTCTTAATAATAGCTTTAACTGCTTTTCATACGTTCAATTTTACTAACACAAATATTGCTTCATTTCATTTATTTTTATTTTTTTAAGAGGAAACAGAGCGTACCATGTGGCTTCAAGAATTATTTTAGAAATTAGAGAAAAGGGATCGTTATAGTATGTAAACATAATATTTTACTATTTCTCTGAAGACTTAAGCAGAAGGAAGTATGTATTTTATCTTTGGATTGAGTTTTCCTGTTCTCACATAACTAAATAATTCATGTTGTAAAATCATGACCCTATTGAGCTGCACAACTCATAGGGTTGGACAGAAGCTAGCCGTGAAATCACTTCACTATTTTGAAAACTGAGAATTAAAAATAGTTATAGTAAATTAAACTACAGATTAAAACAGGTGAATCTGCACTGTTGTTGGAAAAAAAAGTTAAAAGAAGTCAACAGATATATACAAAGAATATAATATTACACTAATTGTGCCCATAAAAATGAACATAAGTTTTACATAATGATTTTATATAATAAAATATTTAAACAAAAAATTAAACAAAAGAATTTTAATTAAGCATTTGTGCAATACTTTTATAAATTCAATACATAAAAAAATAATTTGTTATCTCTAACTTATTTGAAACAAATCATACCTGTTGTTTTTTGTTTTTTTTAAACTGGGAATGTAATACCTATGTGAGTGAGCTCTTATCCAAAATGACGATTCTCTCATTTCATTCTCTCTGTGTAGACAGATATAATATGCAAAGCTAGTACATCAATATCCTAGTTTTCAGAATATTGAAGTGATTTTTATATTGGCTTCCTGCCCAACTCAAATGCATATGCGAAGGACTTACAATTTAGTTTGGAATTTAAATTTTGGAAATATAATTGATCTTTAAGAAACCAGGAAATATGAATGGGTTAGTTCGTTTGATAGCCTCAAAATTAATTGTGACTCTCTTACGTCTATAATTACTCTAAAGAAGATTGTTACATCAATAGATGTCCATTATTTCAAAATTAGACTGATAATGTGCTAATTCTGACCAGCTTTGTGATTTGGATATTATTTAAAACTAACTCAAATTGTAGATTTATGTATATGTATAAAGTGTGAAGTAGAAATAAATAAAATTGATTTCTCAATTACTAAGTGTTTCACGCCATTTCTCGACATATTTTCATGGGATAATAAATCAATTTTTAAATAAAATACATTAATAATTACAACCTCCTGAACATAAGGTCATATACTGCTGAAGTAAATCGAATTGACTGCTTAGTAGCTGTGCTAGCTATAGGGGTTAAATTTATTCAGTTCAGGATTCTAATATAGTTTAAATATTTTTACTTCTTGGAGTCAGGTTTAGTTCAGCAGCATCTAATTTTAACCACAATATTTCTCTGGCTTTCTAAGCATATTCCTTGAGTAGTGGGCTTGTCCTTCACCAGTCCTTTTACAGCTTCAGTTGTGGACTTCATGCTGTCCCAAGCTGCAATTTTCATAACTATCTGAGAAAGTTGATTGTAAAACTAGAGAAACTTTGCTGATAAAAACCCAATACTATCAAACCTAGCCAAACTTCATAGAGTTGCAATGGAATCCCATCTGAAGCATTATAATGCCTATATTCTTATGCCAGCTAAATAGTTTAGATTAAATGAAAGTAATGCTTTTACAGTAATTAGTTACTCAACAACTAAAAATCTGTAGTTCTAAATGTAAATATTGGGTGTTTGAATAAATTTGTTGCAATATTTTTCTTAAATTGTGGTTTTCCCTGCTTTTGAATCATTCCCATGGCTTTCAGGCATTTGCTGACTGACTGATGAAAAGTCAACTCCCAATGATTCAGCCAAATCTTAGTGTTTGAGATGGACCTTCATCAAGCAATGACTACTAATTGTTCTTCTCAAAATTGCCCTTTTTAAAATAAGCAAACAACTGACAAGTTTGCTCATTTAGAATATGTTCTACATAAGCATCTTATTAAATTTGATGGTCTTCTGCAGTGCTTTTCTTTAAACTAATGAAGAAAAACTCCCTATAAAAACACTGTACGAAAACATATTTCATAAAATGAAACAATTAATTATTTGAGCTTCAACCATATGATTTACACAAAAAACAAACCCCACTAGTGGCACCATCTATGAGAATGCTACTTACTAATTCAAGTACTCAATAGAATATTGTCAGCAGATCTCAACCCTAAATAAAATTTTCATCCATCCACATCCTAATTTTTCATATGTTTAAATTCCTTATCACCTATCCAATCAATCAACAAGAATTTAAACCTAGATGATATTCTATCTTAATAAGTTCACAAATAATGAAGGAATAAGAAGACTTTTACTTGATATAGGAATAGCAGGCCTGCTAAAGCAATCCCCCCTTCCTCTCTTCAGTCCCTGCACCAATCAGCCATATACAAAAATAGTTTCAAATAATATAATTGTGGAATGAAAACTTTGACAAGTTTCCAAAATATAGACAGCGGATTTAACTTTTATGTAGAACTACTAAACCATAGTTCAGTAAAACAAACAAAAAACAGATTGAAAACTCTGCCTTTACCAGACTAGAAATGGGTCATTCAAAGGCAATTAGCTATACGTGATTAGAAATGATAAAGGACACCAATGCCAAGTTTCTATCGCACTAATAACAGAAGACCATAAAACAGGATAATCTCTATGTAAAAGGCCTGATTAAAATCAATGTGATTTCATTTTGTAAAACCTTCATTTTGCCTCGGCTGGTTGCAGAATTCCTAAAAAACACAAATGTACATTTCAATAACTGACCTATCCCAAGGCAAGATCTATAGAAAAAATGTACAATAATTAGTTGTAAATATCAGAATAATATAACAATTTTTAATTCTGTTTAATTAGCTGAAACCTAAATGATTTTATATAAAACTCAGCTTACTTCATTGGTTATTCTCAGCTTCATAATGAACAGCAAAAAATGAGTTCTAGGTAATTAATTGTCTGAATATTTCATTTAATAACTTCAGGTTGTAAAGAGGTTGTGTAGAGTTGGCGTGAAACTCTTAGAATTCAAGAAAACAAAAAAGATTATGTTGGTATTCAGTTTTATTTGTTTTACATTCAGCTTTATTTCATTTATATCAATTTATATGTATAAGTATACATATGTTTGAAATAGAATTGAACAATTCATTTACTTGAACTAATTTCATTAATTTTGGGTTCAGTTTACAATATTTTTTCTTTGTTTTAAGAAATTTCTTTTCCTTTCACATTGTGAACACCAATTGTAAAGCTGATTTTCAGCTACAATGTGATGTATTTTTTTTTTTTGTGGTTATTAAATTTTGTAAGAATTTCAAAAACATATTCAATAATTCCTTATCCAAAGTTGTTGGGATTAACACATTAATATGATCTCCAAAAGATACTTTGTATTTTGATTAATTTGAATAATTAAAATGTATGTCTATACGAAAGGGATTTCTAATAGCCTTAATGCGTAAATGTTCATACTACAATTGCTATTAATAGGGCCACTTTTTGCACTTTTGTTTTTGTACTTTTATCACCTTTTTATTTTTAACTTTTCAAAAATAATCTCTCACTAATTTTTTTTATTTTATTTTAAATAAAAAACATTCTAAAGCATTTCATTGTTTACTCTACGCATAAAAATGTGTTTCTTTTTTATAAATGAATACTTAAGATAATTTATTCGTCACTTGAAATGCACAATTCATCACCTTCACGTTACATATTTTTTTCTTATAGCAGAAATAATATTTATCATCTAGACTGTCCAAACTGATTTTCAATGGCAAACTAATTTAGATTGTTTTTTTTAACTTTAGTTGTGATAAATTGCTATGAAAGTAGTGCTTAGTTTCCTGTCATGGTTACTTTTATTTTATCCGCATAGAGCTTTTTTTGCTTGTAAACTATAGCTCTTGAAATAGTAATTGTAATTTTGTATTTTTTAAAAATATACCATTCATTTTAATACAAAATTCATGATGAACCATTCAGTACTTTTTATTTTTTTTAAATCCTGGTTCATTCTGCTGCTATTATTACATATCTCATTTTTGGCAGTCTAATAATTTATGTAAAGAGTTTAAAATGTGTGAGCACTTATTTATTCTATTAATTTTCTTACATTTACCTGTTTACATGGCGCGTCATGTATTAATATTATTTATTATGAAACAGGAATTTTTAAGGAACGCCTCAAACATAAAGCTGTATCTCCAAATAATAAGAAAAAATATAAGATATATTAATATCTTTATATATACTTATAAGTCTAACAGTATACCAGTAATAAATTATATTGTAATAAGAGCTATGCTATAATTACATAGTTTATGACAAGTGTTATATCAGAATCATAGTCATACTAATTTATATTTATTTGGCTCTTTGACAAGAAAGAATCGAAAAGCTTGCTTTACATTGCTCAAGAAAAGTTTTGGATTTATTAATAATAAAATATTGTATAAATCAACTTTGTGTACAATTGTATTGATAATGTAAGAATAGTGAAGCATCAAAGGGACAAATTGAAAACATTGGAGTTACACAATAGTATGTTGCAGAGTATTTTCTGCTGATGGTATACACTATTTTCATGTTGCTGGCAGGATCATGACTACCAAATATATATTGAAACATAATGAATAAAATTGGTAGAATCTTTATGAAAATGGAATTGGTATTATTGAGACAATAATTCTAAATTACTAAGTTTCTTTCCATTTCAGCATCTTAATACATTCAATCAACTGGCATAAATCTCATAAAAATTTGCTGCGCTCTACAAATATTTGTTGTTTACAAATTTTTTAAGACTAAAAGAAGACCCTCCATACTTATATAAATTAAAAATGTCCTTTATAAGTTGAATTTGTAATTATATTTTCCTTATTAAATTATTTCATTTAATCACTTTTGAGAGTATATTTCCCTTTTTTTGGTACAGAGTATTATTATCATCTTTCTGACGCTAAAATTTTAGAAAAGAATTTTATGGGTCAACAAAGATGATTTATTGTGCAATAGCATATAAATATAAAATCAGAGTCTCCCAAGTTTATAAGTATTTCACAACAAGTTAATTAAAAATAAATTCCTCAAAATTCATTTTTATGTTACTGAATTTCAAACATTTTACATAGATAAAAAAAAAATAATGTTAATAACTTTCTTCTTCCTAGAAACTATTTTCCCTTTTTTTAAATTAATATAATAAACTATTGTTGATATGGTTTCCTAACATCTCCTAATCAATTTTCCAAGTAATGGCATATGATGTCCTGAAATTTCAATACCTTAATATGGATTCTACAACTCCTTTATGATTTTAATTACTTTTTCTTTCTATTTATTGTGAAATTAGTTACTAGTTTTAGCTCGTTGAAAATTCGTTTCTGAACTTATATGCATATTTAATTGAACTTTATTACCACCAGCAATTCTAGAATGACTCTAAAAATCACTAATTTCACTGTTACTTAATTACCCTATAAAATGGTAATTATGCCAACATAAAACCTATAAATGCATTTGTGGTATAGCAAATTTTCTCAAAATGTTTTTTTTGTTTAAGGGGAATATCCATTTTGCCATTAATTACTGATTCTATGATCAGGCCTGCCCAGTATTTTGAAAATATAACAGCGTCATTTTGAAACTCCAATTTCAAAAATTTGAAACGTATATGCCAGACACGGACAAAGAAAGTTTTAATTAATTAAGTAAATTTAAATTTGTAGATTAAAACAATTTATTATCCCAATGTGTTTTGTGCCATCTTTTTACCTCATTTTCTAGTAAAATTACTTTATTATTTACATATATTTATTAAAATATTTGAGAATGAACCCCCACTTTATGCTACTAAGGACTAATGGAGAGGGTTTATCTATAGGGTACCACCCATTTTTAGGATTTTATTTACCTACTTAGCCCCAAAACATCTAATTTGCTAAAAGGACCATTTGTATTCCTGTTTTTTTTTTCTTTTTCTTTTTCCATTTATATCTCTGATTGAAAATCTTTGGTTCAAAAATCTTTGATTGACCACGACCTTCACATCATTTGGTGGGAGGATGTGATTTGCAGTCGTTCTTCTGGAATTAAAGACCAAAGCTCAACTCTGCTTTATTAAAGAAGCTGCTCAGTAACAAGCACATTAATCATATAGCTAAAAAAAACTAGATTGCCACAATGGGACTCAAATCTGCATCTCGGCACACTAAGCTAACGAATACTTTTAAAATGTGCAATCCAATTCCTCAGAATAGACTTTATCAGTAATAAAGTATAATAAATAAAGGGAGAAACACAGAAACTCTTTAAAAGTCCCTTCAGACTAGACAGACATAACAGTTACAACATAACAGGCTAGATCAGACTAACAGTTCAGCTATGGGTCATTCTCATGAAACTTTGACTCTCACCAAGGAGACCAAAGGAGTCCTCCTGCGCTCGAATATCCAATAGCACTAAAGCACTGGTTTGATTCATGAATAACAGAATTCAGACACCAGACTTGATGTTGCCAAATAGGACTTCATTGCTGTTAAATGAGAATGCCAGATTAGAATAGCATCATATTCTTTAGTACTTATACTAAGATAATCCAATCATTATATTTTAAAAGAAGTATATTAATTTTAATACAAATCATGGACATCACTATTCTAAACATTAATTTCCCAATAATTGGCCAATAATGATGCTTCATGCATATAACAAGAGAATAACTACAAAGAAATGATATTTTTAATATATTTGAAAAGGATAGGATAACTTTTGTGTTTAAGTAAACCAGAGGTGAAGAAAAAACATACAGAAGTATATTAAAAGAAAGAGAGGAGAGAGAATCTGTCAATGAGTTACCCGGCAAACATGAATTTCTAATGATGAATGCATCACAATCCTCAATTTAGGAGGACCTATAACAAACATTGTTCTAAATAATGAGAAATAATAAGATATTCGTCCTTGACATTTGTAGAATCAATTATTTTTGGTGAGTCCAGTACTAATATTCCAAGAAGCTCCACTCCAGGAATCAATGTTGCAGGTAGCAAAACTATCTAAAAACTATTTTTAACATTCCTTTGATTCTCAATAATCTCTAAAACACTGAAGCAATTGACAATTTAAACATTAGATTTAAATTGAGTTTCCTTCTTCTTACATAGTTTTGAAAAGTTATTTACCAAGTTAAGAGTATAAAATCTCATGGAAGTATTTTTGGGCAAACGTGTTTACCAAAGCAACGTTGAAGCTACTGGCAATGTATGACTACCCGAAATCTGCTTTATTAAGGAGGACAGAGGCCCAGGTCCTCCTAGAAAGGTATTGAATGGTGAAAAAAATATGAAAGTGGAGCCTGTCTTATGGCAATTATGGTCAAGTGATCACTTCGCTGCACTGTCTCCTGTGCTGCTATGGCATTGTAGACCAAAGATCACTACTCCTTCAGGAAAGAAGCAGATGAATTACCTAGCTTTTACCCACTAAGGCACTACTATTGTCAAATAGAGAAACTAATCAATAATTAAAGTTGAATAAATGTGATAAAAGATGGTACAATGCTCCTTGGAGATAATATTTTTTTATGAAGCAAACCAAAAGTTTAATTCCAACAAACGTATTATTTGATTAAGAGAAGTTTGATAATACATTTTAATTTATTTGTTTTTTTCATTATTGCTTCGAAATCACACTAGACCATGAAATTAAACTCAGATAAAACAACTATTATAAAACCAACTTTTCAGCATTCAAAACAAATATAAGATATGTATTTAGTAGTCAACAAAATATAAAATTATAGATGTTATTATAATGTCATAGAAATATAAAATTAATCTCATATTGTTTTTCCTAAATGTTTCCAGTATAGTTTTAGTAGATAAGATATTTGCCTATTGGTTTTAATATTCTGTCTTGCATGTTTTTCCAGGGCTGTAAATAGTTAGCATGCTTTATTTTTCTTTGATTTTAATATTTCACTTTTTGATATGAATGTTTTACTGTGTGATAATTGGAATAATTACTCTAAGGAAAATTAAAAATTCCAAGCTATCAGTTTAAATGCACTTTCTAAAATAATCATTTTAAGAAAGTAACTATTTTTCCTTTTATGTACAATGTATACTTTAAAAGTTATTAAACACTGTTAATGTTAAATAGCCAGTTGATTATTAAGTTATTCCTGGTTATTGAGTCGTGGAATATATTTCTCTTTGCTCTAGTCAGTGAAGTCCCTCACTGATTGACCTACTTACACAAAAGTTTATAAATGGATCATTCCTTAATCAGATGAGGTTGGTTCCAGAGTTTGCTGATATCAGAATAGCATAATACAAATAAAGTTAAGTCATTTTGGGTAAGTATCTCATTGATCCAAATTCTTTCTGGTAAAAGCTACCTCTACGTACCTTATAGTTGTAATACGAGTTCATAGTAGGATTGTTTGTGAGGGTATTTGACCCATCAATAGCCACTACATTTTCAGTTGTGCAACTTCAATCAGTAGGCATACTTTTGGTTTTTACTTTGCATTTCTTTTAATTATTTTAAGATGAAACTTCAAGATTCTATCTTGATGTTTTTTCTATTTTTAAGAGCTTGATACACTGTTATATTATTGATATACATAGATGTCAAAATGTCTAATAGGGTTGAATCTACTACAGTCCATAAAAAATAAATGTCCTTTCATGAAAATGGGCATGTATTCACAGAATGCCAATTACTGTTCTGTTGGTGCATTACAAAATTTGAATATGCCAATCTGTTTTCATTTTAGTACAGAATAATGGTTAATTCAAGCCAAAATACACCTTCTGGAGGCATTGAAGCTTTACAATGGCTGCTATTTGCTGAAACTACATGGTACTGTCATATTCCTTTGAGACCCAGTACACCCTAGCTCCTAGAGACAAGTGGCAAGTAAATGCATACGAGAAACATTAAATGTAAACATTAATATCTCTATTTCAAGCACAAAGTTTTATCAACTAAATATATTCATTTCAGCCAGGAGCAGAACTATTTAGTCTCAAAGTGCAATGCGGAACATGGAAACAAATTCTGCAAAAGTTTTATGAAGAATAAAATAACTGATCAGTCTTCAAAGACCTTAACAGTAACTAACATAACAACTACGAAACTAAAAGTATAGCAGTATGAATACTTAGGAAGAAGAAAAAAAAAATTATTAAGATTTGAGTTACTCTAATATATTGGTTTTATTAATCAGCGAAGAGAGTCGACAAAAAGAGGCTGAGTGGATCACTCAGCTATAATAAAAGAAAAATTAAGCAGAGGATATATTTCTAAACTCAACCCTCATTCCATTGATGAAATGCGACTTTTGGTGAAATCCATCATTGATGGATATAGATATATGTTAATTAAAAAAATCATGCTGTTGGTTTTGTGTGGATAGCTACTACTCTAGGAAGGCAACCTTTAGTGTTATCACTATTATTTTTTATAAAAACTATAGGTACTTAGGATTTTCATTGTACATACATTTGGGCCAAATTGGCAAAAGTCAAATAAATATCTTGGCTAAACTAATCTATAATAAACATTTATTAACTTATCACCCAATCTTTTCAAAGAAAACGACCAACAAATGGTCGGGCATTACCATGGCATAGTATAGGTCCTCTCCTGGGATTTGCATATTCAAATGTTTATGAAATGTGCCTATTATTGAAGTTGAAATGGCCCATATAATAGTTTCACCAGTGTCCAAAAAATATAGTACTGATTTACACGTGTTTTACCACCCTACTACTTTTCTTTGGTTCTATTAGTTCATCAAGATTCAACCATCGCCATTTTTCTGTTATAATATCAATTTTGATCAAGTTATGAGACTGTTCAAAAATGATGCACTTTTGTTCTACAATACCTATGAAGAGCAAATTACCTAACATTTATGCTTCTGGTGATCAACTGATGTACACACTGGTCCAGTTTATTTTTATTTATGTAATCCAATGGCATGGAGTTGTCATATAACACTAGTACGAGGGTCGTCCAGAAAATAAGTTCCGTTTTGGTCTGTAGGGCGGTAGGAGTGGTTTTTGCCAAATCCGGCAACACCGCTCGAAAGAGGAGAGGTGGGGGAATAGAATGAGAGGTGGGGGACCTCAGTCTGTCAATTACCAACGTCAGGGCAGGTAGTTGAAATGAAGCCCTCCATGTCACGTCCCGCCACCTCGATCCACGTTTCCTCTCGAGTTGTTTTGCGCGGAGTGATTCAATTTCTTTATGCACAGGGTTTCAAATCAGTTCGAATTCACGAACAGCTCATTTCTGTTTATGGAGAAGGTGTAATGAGTGAGTCAATGGGGAGGAGATGGGTACGTGAATTTAAGGCGGGAAGACATTCACTTGAGCATGAAAGTGGGAGAGGCAGACCCTCAGTTGTGACGGGCGAAATTGTCGCAGAAATCGACAATGCCCTGTGCATAAAGAAAATGAATCACTCCGCGCAAAACAACTCGAGAGGGAACGGGGATCGAGGTGGCGGGACGTGACATGGAGGGCTCCATTTCAACTACCTGCCCTGATGTTGGTAATTGACCGACTGAGGTCCCCCACCTCTCATTCTATTCCCCCACCTCTCCTCTTTCGAGCGGTGTTGCCGGATTTGGCAAAAACCACTCCTACCGCCCTACAGACCAAAACGGAACTTATTTTCTGGACGACCCTCGTATCACTAATTTTAAGAATTTTGAAAATTCTCTATTCACCTTAGTAGATTGACCCCAAATGAAGTTTTTTAAGTTTCAAAATGCCTAAACATCCCTGGCTTAGACAATAATGCCTATTTAAGATACTCTATACAGGAACTTACAGCTCATGTCTGCTCCATTGCCAGAGGACCTATTGAGTCTCTATAATTGCTTCAGTCCAATTAATTTTGTAGTGTTATCTATTTCATTTATCATTGCTTGCAGTCGACATCATATTGAATGGAACTGTTAGGCCGAATAAGTCCACATTAATCCTCACCCATTACCTTACCTTCGTTCCCGCCTTATGAACTGTTCCTCTCCCACGCTGCTCTGGATCTAATACTGGTAAGTATTTATATTTTTCTGTTTAATATACATCACTTCAACAATTAATCTACAATCACCTTTACTAATAACCTTCTCTGTCCTCATTACTAAATACTAAAAGCATTATTTTCCTATTCAGTTCCCACAGTTCTCCCACTATTCATCAAAAGAGCATTCAATTCACCATCATTCTACTTTCGTTTCTGACCTTCTATGTGATACATAGATGACCATCTTTCATTTACTGTATCAAAAGCCAAATTTATGTTTCGGAACTTACACGTTCAAGTTTAAACTCATACAAGAATATAACGTGTAATTTGTTACAGTTCATCGATAGTAAAGTACTAAGTAAATATTTGAATATTTAAAAAAAATGAACAGTAAAACATAAAAATGAATGAGAAATGCCAACAGATTAAATTTGTATTCTATTATTGTTTATAAACAACAGGTGGACTATTACGTAAATGATTTCATTTTGTTTACCCTAAGACAATATTTGATGTAGCTTTGGGTGCTCAATAGGAAACTATGTAGGTGTATACATATAAAAGATAGAAGGTTATAATGAAGCTCTATAGAACTATCAATCTGATGGATCCGATGAGTAAATAAGAATTGACTAAATGGTTCTTATCAATGAGCTCATATACTTATCCAGAGTTAAGAAATATGTCCATGATATTCATTTTGATATTATGGCCAGTAACTGTGAACAATAAATAAACCTTGCTAGCTACTGTAATTGGACAGACTTGAATTGGTCTACAACATTGCATCACTGAAGTTCTTTAGTTATGAATAAGTTTTGTTGGTAGGGGGAAAATGTGAATTTTTTTTTCTGCGAGCAAAGAAAAATATATTCCCATGTACTCCATATATTGTATTTTGTTAGTGAAAGTAATGCATTTCTCTTCTTGATAGAGTTTTTGTTTCTTCTTGCCCTTTAAGAAATATATACATATGTGAAACAATTTTTCAGTGTAAATAACTTTATTTTTATTCATTGCAGACAACAACCTTAATAGGTCTCCTAAAGACAGCACGTCTGCTAAGGCTTGTTCGAGTGGCTAGGAAAATAGACAGGTATTCAGAGTATGGCGCAGCAGTTTTATTGCTGCTCATGGCTACGTTTGCCCTCATCGCTCATTGGTTAGCTTGCATATGGTAAGTATTACAATCATTTCAACTCGTACTAAACTTCCTGATTCAGGCTACGTCTGTATTCATTTCTGACTCGTCTCTGTTAGCGTTTTGGTTTCTTCCAAATGAACTGGAGATTTGCACTCTGGAAGTTTGACCATAAATGTTGAAGTGTCGGGGAGGTGAGGTTTAGACACAAAATATTTTTAATAGCGAATAATGCTTCAGAGTTTCCCTTGACAAACAATATTGGCTGTGTGATGGACTTTTTTTTTATTGTAGTCTTTCAGTTAGAGAAGATGACTAAAATATACCAATGTTCTTCAATAAAAAGAAAACAAAGGAGTAGATAAAAGATAAAAGTTCAAATTATTGGCCCAGGTAGCAAATAATTCCTGGTTTCCTTTCTCAAAAAACAATTTCTATTGCTGTAATCACTTTATCGGCATTCATTTTAAAATCCAAATCTTAAATTGGCTCGCAGAATGATTAATGAGACATTAATAGAAAAACTGAAGATGCTGCTCTTATTTAGGGACTTTGATAATCATGAAACAGACTAAAGGCATAACATCCAAAAAAATACATTGAGTAATGTCATCTGCAGCTATCCAAACTCGAAAATAGTAAAAAAAAGTTTAATTAAATTCATCTATTTTTTGGAAAGGAAGCAAACCTTTTCTTAACTTCACAGATTGGTTTGATGGATATATGAAATTTGAGTTGAGAGAAATTTTTGAAAGTCCAGCTATTACTTTATTTATATATTTTGTTTATATTTTTACTATCATCGTAGTCATTACTTACAATCTTTAAATAATTTATGTATTTTATAAATATCTAGTTATTATTTTATGCAGGTATGCAATTGGGAATGCAGAAAGACCACATCTTACAAGTAAAGTTGGCTGGCTGGATATTTTAGCTAATGATACACATCAGTTCTACCTTCATAATAATACAGGGGGTCCTTCTATCAAGGTATAAAAAACATATTATATTACCTTTAAATAATATAATATCATTACATTAATAATTTTTTTTATTTTTTTAATTTCAGTCAAGATATATTACTGCTCTTTACTTCACTTTTAGTTCTCTAACATCGGTAGGTTTTGGAAATGTTGCTCCGAATACTGATGCAGAAAAAATATTTACTATAGCTGTGATGCTTGTGGGATGTAAGTTGTACTTTGTAATATTTATTCTCAATCTTCCATCCGATACATTTGTAACCCATATAATTAGTTTCTCTTAGTAGTTATTAATTTAGTTTATTTGCATCCACACCATTGATTTATAGTGGAGGGGGGGGGGGGTATATGGCGCATCTAATTGGGGTTCGCTATAAATTCATTATAATTTCCTCGATTTGCCCAGCAATTTTCTTTTGCACTAGGCATTTACTTACCTTCACTGTTGTATGTTTATTAAATTGTTTAATTAACTTCAAATACTGACACCAAAAAATTCATCGTGCTGTTCCTTCTCATGTTGGGTAACAGGAAATTTTTCAAAAAGAAAATTTGTTTTATTTGGCTAAAAAAAAATAATAACATTTCTTTCCCATATAAAAATTATTAAACAAATTACACATTTAAAGAATGGAGAGAAGTTGAAATAAAAAAGAAATTGTCTCGTATCTAGCTTAAATTTCAATTCCTGTTTAAATACTTGACTTACTAAAGGAGGAATATAGAATGGAATGGTGAGATGTACCTCCAGATAGTCATTACAGCACTCGGGAAATCTGCTTAGTTTACATAGCCTCTGCGCAAACGCTTCTGTTTGATTGTGACATGCTTGATATTTAAGCGTCTTGTGTAAATCTACAGATTAACTTTTTTAATGGCTGAAATAAGACCAGAGAAGAAGAGAGGGTTTAGAGAAAGAGACAAATGTAAATTCTTAAAAGCCTTCATTATTACGGATTTTATAAAAAAAATATTATATAATCAGTTTTTCAATAATCCTTTACATTTGTCTGTCACTCCAATATTTGTGAATATTAAAAAAAATTAAATTCCTTATCTACCAAATTAATAAAGATATTTGTTACAAGGAATCAATTGTTACTAATTTTATTTATATTTCAGCCCTCATGTATGCTAGTATATTTGGAAATGTATCAGCAATTATTCAAAGGTTATATTCTGGAACTGCACGATATCACACACAAATGCTAAGAGTCCGAGAGTTTATCCGATTCCACCAAATCCCTAACCCCTTACGGCAGAGGCTAGAGGAATATTTTCAGGTAAATTATATTACTTAAAGTTAGTATTTTATCTGTTTGTTGTCACTAGATACAATTATAGATATATTAAAGTAAAATATTTGTTTTCATGTATAATATTATATGTTGTGGCAAAATAGGTTTGTTGACATTTTAGAATAGACGAACAAAATTAGAAAAATAGTTTTTTTTATGTATACAAGGAATAAGTTGCTCAGTGTGTCCTTCATAAAACTGGACTCTATTAGGATCTTACAGCCTTTCTACTAGTCCTTTTCCTTTGAAATAAAATGGTCTATAAATTCTGTTCATGGGACTTTTTTTATTGGATTCATTGGGAGAGAAAGATGGAGTATTACTTTCAAATGAAATAATTTAAAATGAAGAGCACCAAAACATTTTAATTGAATAGAATATTAATATTACCAAGATTATTTATTTAATAACTCAAAGCAAATGCATATAACACTTGGAAAATACATTCAAATTTTGTGAATCTTTAATAGCATGGACAGTCGAGTATAATATGGTTGTTGGTTTTAATTTTAGCAATACTACAATCTGGGTCATATTTTTTTTTTTTTTAAATGGTGTATCCTAAAATGTGGTCGTCACGAGCTGTCGTGATCTGCACAGCCGAATTATGATTAATTAGGGTTGAAATGAAATGTAGTTATTTCCATTAAGAGTTGACATAACAATAAGTTCAATTCACAATATTATCTCAAACAAATTTACTAATATTATCTCGATTGATTTCTTTGCATATTAGAGAATAGCATTTATACTTATATAATACACTAGCCAAGGTACCCGGCTTCGCTCGGGAAATCATTTGAGACAGAAAGATTTTATTTTGTTTTTGGCAATGCTTCTATGTGTAAACTGCTCTTCCCATTTAGGCGCACTTTCCCCCGTAAGGGTCCCTTGGGAGACTTATGGAAAAAAATTTAGATTTGAAGAATAAATGAAAATAAGTCCCTAATCATTCCCTCTCCACTGTTTGACACACCGTGAATAATTCAAATCATAATCATGGATAGCATTTATTATGATTAATCATCTATAATGTACTTATTTTGTATATACAATCTAGCTAATAAACCCGGCAATCCCCGGGAAATCATCGTTGACTGACTAATGATTGTATTTTTATAGAAAATCGTTGAAAACCCCATTGGAATCGGAATATCACAATTTTTTTCATTTCAGGCCTCCCTCATAACCCCCACTACCAATTGGACCTAAAAATTTTAATATATCTTATAATCATGCAAGAATTAATGCTAATTCACATTCCGAGTTTTTTTAAGTTCGGTTCAATCGTTAGTGCCCAAAACAATTGTTGGATCCTGCTCTAGTTTTTAGTTCATATCTCGTTTATACTTTGTTATACGACAAAAATGAATATAGCAAAAGTTACTTTAAATAAAAAAATAAACAACTTGTGCTATGTGCATATTTGCATAAAACCTAATAGAAAACGAAATACCGCTATTTTTAATTTCAGGCCTCCCTTACAACCCCCACTCCTGCCCGTCCCTAGATATGTTAGTATGGCTTATTATAACAAAGGCATTAGTGCTAATTCACATACCGAGTTTTATTAAGTTCTGTTGAGTCTTTTGCGCCAAATAAAATTGTTGACTCTCGCTATAATTTTTAGCATATGACGCCTTTATACTTCGGTATACGACAATAGTGTATATAACAAAAGTTTCTCTAAATAACAAAATAAACAACTTTTGTTATGTGCATATTTCCAGAAACCCCAATAGGAAACAAAATATCACTATTTTTAATTTCAGGCCTCCCTTATAACCCCAACTCCTTCCCGTTCCTAGAAATGTTGGTATGGTTTATTATAATAAAGGCGTTAGTGCTAATACACATACCCAGTTTTATTTAGTTCGGTTGAGTCTTTTGTGCCAAATAAAATTGTTCACTTCCGCTATAGGTTTTAGCGTGTATCTCATTTATAATTTGGTATACGAAAAAAATATATATATATATATATATATATATATATATATATATATATATATAACAAAAGTTACTCTAAATAACAAAATAAACAACTTTTGTTATGTTTACATTTGACGAAAAACCAATAGGAAACAAAATATCACTACTTTTAATTTCAGGCCTCCCTTATAACCCCAACTCCTTCCCGTTCCTAGAAATGTTGGTATGGTTTATTATAATAAAGGCGTTAGTGCTAATACACATACCCAGTTTTATTTAGTTCGGTTGAGTCTTTTGTGCCAAATAAAATTGTTCACTTCCGCAATAGGTTTTAGCGTGTATCTCATTTATAATTTGATAAACGAAAAAAAAAAAAATATATATATATATATATATATATATATATATAACAGAAGTTACTCTAAATAACAAAATAAACAACTTTTGTTATGTTTACATTTGACGAAAAACCAATAGGAAACAAAATATCGCTATTTTTAATTTCAGGCCTCCCTTATAACCCCCACTCCTGTTCGTCTCAGAGAATATTAATATAACCTAAAGTCTAAGTTGGGTTAGTATTGATATACATACCAAGTTTCATAAAATTCGGTTCAGCAGTTTATGCGTGAAAAGGTACAAAAAAACAAACAGACACGAAAGAAACAAAATGCAGTTATGGTGTCTATGACATGAGAAACGAAAAGTTATCGTGAAATTTTGGAAAAAAAATCAATGTACAGACAGAGGTTACAATTTTATATATATATATATATATATATATATATATATATATATATATATATATATATATATATATATATATATTCGTTATGAAACCATGTCAAATCCCATGAATCTATCTATTTAAAAATTATATATAATAAATTAACTCTGTTAATAATCTTAATATCACTTTAAACATATTGCATACATTTTTTTTTTAATTTATTGATATGAAAATTTATTAAAGTATCACAAGCTTTATAAATGATGAGAAACTTGTCCCACCATGAAGAGACAATGTACCTAATCATAAATAATTTTTTGACAAGTATTTTGTAGTTTTATTTAATGATTAACCATTTTTAAGAGAATTCATCTAATCTATAAAAGCTTCCTTCAGACATAAAGTTCTTTAATTTATTTTTAAACAAAGAATACTTTTTAATACGTTGACTGCGGAGATTTTCAACAACATTTTTTAGAAACTTTGTTTTTGTTAATTAGTTTCGCTTTACTTTACTTTAACTGTATATTATAAATTGTATCATCTTTTAATTGTTTTCCGCGAAAAAACTGCACCGGGAAAGCACCATCCTCCCTAGCCGTAGTTTAATAATGTAATTCACTAGTTTCACGTTTATCCGTTTCGGTTTTTTCTTCTGAGATGAAGATGAGGAGTCTTTAGTGAACAGAAGTCGTTTTCTAGACTTTTTTCCAGGATTTAGGCTCATCTAAAAAAAATAAAATAAATATATATATATATATATATATATATATATATATATATATATATATATATATATATTTACTTATCATTTAGTGAAAATTTGCAAGAATTTTATCTACATTTAAAACCTAGAATTGAAGAATATTGCTAATTTCATTTTTTCCATTATATGGTTTGAGTAAAAAAAATTATAAATTATAAAAAAATGTTTAAAAATAGTTTTATAACGTTTTTAGTTATTATATTTTTATTCTGAGTTGGTATTCTGGCAGGTGGAAGTGACTTCTAATGTAGGTAGGATGAAATAATGTAGGCTACGCTTCCACTATAATAATTTAATAACACGGCAAAGCGCTTTCGATGCTGTGCATCATCGTCAGTGCCCTGTTGACACACACAATAATAGTTACAATTTTCTATAAAATATGTTAGGCACATATAACAAAAAACTTATTTTTCTTAGGACTAAAAACATATAAAATCTAACGTGGAACTAAATAACATATAAAACATTTCATATGTTTATGATTATGAAATGTTTTATATGTTATTTAGTTCCACGTTAGATTTTATATGTTTTTAGTCCTAAGAAAAATAAGTTTTTTGTTATATGTGCCTAACATATGTTATAGAAAATTGTAACTATTATTGTGTGTGTCAACAGGGCACTGACGATGATGCACAGCATCGAAAGCGCTTTGCCGTGTTATTAAATTATTATAGTGGAAGCGTAGCCTACATTTTTTCATCCTACCTACATTATATTTTTACTTAGAAAATCGTAAAATAAAACAATAAAGACATTGTTCACAATCACTGATTGATGAATTATTATTCAGTAATTTATAATTGATATTTTATTTATATTTCGTAAAATATAAAACAATTTTGAATTATAAATTCGGGTTTGAAATAATATTTTTCCAACAAAATAGGCTTGATTTAAATCATTTAGCTACTTTTTAAATAGATATTTATCATTAGCAATTATTATTAACGATAACTTTAAAAAAAGTAATCATTCTAACTTACCTTTATGTAAAATAGTAATATAGAAAACAATTAAAAAAAAAAAAAGGAATCTTGCGGCGAAGAAGCAATTCTCTCAAGGACCTCTTTCACTGTGCTAGAGTCAAATACGGAATGGTTTGGGAAAGGCTGGAGCAATCCCCACCAATTTAACTTTCTATTATGACCTGATGACAACGTGTCGGGGCCCGCCCCTGGGAACAACTCACAAAACCAACAACATGTCATCAGCCGGTCAAAGTGTTAATAGATGTATCACATTCTGGCAGAGCGTTAAAGAGTTTTACTCCTGAAAATGATACGCTCTTTTCGAAATATTTATATTTGTGGTTGGGTGGGGGGGGGGGGGTTGTATCTAGTTTTATGATATGTACTGTACTGATTTCTAATGCAAGGGTGTTGAACCTATCGTGGACAACCACTTTCTGCCATCGAGTGAAACCAGTGCTGCTCCAATTGGTTAATATCTGTGTCGAAGCAGGGAGGCAGGCTTTGTTGAGCATTAGTGAGTCCTACAATTGAGTGCAAAACGACTTCTGTATTTTGATGGCAATTACAGTAATGGTAGGTTCAAGTTTAAATTCGATATAAATGTTCAGTATAGTTTTGGCTAGAATTTGATAACCAGAAGTCATAAACCAGAACTAATAAATAATAAAGAATTATCAGAGGTATGGATGAAGATTCCCTTAATATCTTGAGAATTTATAAAGATAGAACATTGACATTTTTTGACTATTGATTAATCTTAATGAGCCAAAATAATTAATTTTTAAGTCAAAATGAAATTTCAAACAAACTAAATGTGTTTTTATCGTTGTTTTATATATATATATATATATATATATATATATATATAGATATATATATATATATATATATATATATATATATATATGTACTTTAGAATTAGGAAACTTTATATTTTTCATAATTTTTTTCAACCAACAGTAACTATGTAATGAGATGTCGAAGAGTACAACATTTGACATTTTGAATTTACCAGATTCATGAGAATGGTAAAAGCTCTTACTCTCATTTATGCTTTCTAATATCCATTCAAGAATGGGTAAATTTATAATATGATTCATCTATAAATTATTTGTATATGAAAAATACAATAAATTAACTGCATATAACAAGTATCAAGTAACAAAAGCAGGAGGAAATAATCAAAATAACGAGAGAACTTAAACATAATATCATAATCCAAATTGAAACATTAACTGGAAACATGCAAAATGTCATATAAAATAATGAGATAATTATGAATAATCGTGGCCAAATAAGCCAAATAAATAAATACATTAGCTGAGGTACATGGCATTAATTCGAAAATCATTAGAGACTGAATTATAATGGTATGGTTTTGCCAATTTGTTGTTTAAAACATTTTAGGCCATAGCAATCATAATAATGGATGACATTTTTATTATAACTTATATAATAGTAAACATTTCTAAATTAAAAATGATCTATTATGTGTGGAGAAGAAGCTTTGTGTACATAGTTGTGCATACACATTCTCTGTTGTGTGTAACATATTAATACAGCAATGTTAATAAATAGCAGACATAACTGGGTCACCTCCCCAAAGTTGGGCTAGTAGTAACACAAGAACTAAGTTTCATAAAATTTGGTTCAGTAGTTTAGGTGTGAAAAGCTAACAAACAGACCAAAAATTGTTCATATGTTAGAATTCCATGCGAAACGAAAAAATATCATAAAATTTTGAGAAAAAACTAATTTACAGAGTTATATGTCTTTAGAAGTGTTAAAATAAATAATCAAAAACAAATATGACGTAAGTATACATAAATAAATAAAACTAAGTTTATTAGTTAAATTTCTTTAAAACCTTATATACAAAACACTCACACATATGTGTACGTACAAGTATACCAAATGTTTTAGTTGTCGTCTAATCTGCTAGTAACATATTGGGCAACTTTTCCTTTTAATATATTATTTTTGATTTAGCATTAGAGTGTAATAGCTACAATTTAAATAGTACTTCTCATTTATTTTACTTTAGTAGAAAACCAGATGTAATCCTAGATTTGTATGTAGTTTATTATAGGTGACTTTGTGTATTGTGTGTAGCATGCATGGACTTACACTAATGGAATAGATATGAACAGTGTGCTGAAAGGATTCCCCGAGTGCCTTCAGGCAGATATTTGCCTGCACCTCAACCGAAACTTACTCACCTCATGCTCTGCATTTGAAGGAGCCTCTCCAGGATGCTTAAGGTCAGAATAGTCTTTAATCAGTCCACATTACTTTATGTTAAGTTATAGAAAAAAACATATAATAATACCTATTTTGTAACAATAAGGACAGAGCAGGAGAGAAAATGGAATCTATTTGAGGTGTGGAGGGAGTAATGTTGGAATTCATCGCTAAAGTAGATATAAAACAGGAATTGTACAATGTTACAAACATTTTCATTTGTTTGAGAGTGAACTGTCATTTTATTTTAAAATCATTATCAGTCCTTATAGGATCTAATTCTATAATTGACTACACTAGTTGACAGTAACAAAATGAATGAATAATTTTATTCTACATTCTACACTATTCCTGTTACCCATCATTGACAGACTGAAATAGAAATGATAATAATAATGGCTTCATTTCAAAACATAAAGATTTGCAGAGACACTAAATAATCCATTTATTATCATCAATTTACAGTTACATTGTAGTTTTAATCATATGGGGTGGTAACCTGTAGATAACCCGTCCCAGTTAGCCTTAGTTGCAGAAAGTAGATGTTAATAAATAATAATAATAATCATGAAGCACGAAAGCCTATTTGATAAATATTGTCAAATTTATTTTTGTTAGTGGGATCTAATAACTCTAGTTTCCTATCAAAATAAAATGATTGTATCATCTAAGCATTCGAAGAAAACATACGATAAAATGTAGTTCAATCATTCTGTTGTAATACCATAGATGAATATATTTACTGTTACCGATGTCCTAAGTAATTAGCAAACTTTGTTTACCTGTCTTTTTCGGTTGGAGTAAAAATGGTTTTCCCCTGGGAATCTAATTAAGATTATTCCAATCCCTGTCAACAGTAGAGAAGAATAATATACCTCATGTGGACAATATACTTTCCCTTGCTACAAATAATTCAAAATTTATCAAGGTATTCTTATAAAATGCTATTAAATAATAAATGACAAAGAAGTTAGAAGTCAAAAATTTGAAATTATAAATATAAATAATATTCTAGGGTATAATAAATTCTAGGCACAATTTATTCTATATTTTCTGATAAAGTTATTAGTAACAAAGATATTGACGAGCAGAAATTTTGGCATCCAAGTATCCCCCCCCCCCCATCCAGTTGATGGTAGTAAAGTATTAAATATTGACATTATTTGTATCCACAATTCTATCTAGGCAGCTCTCTTGGAACATTAATGAATTCTATCTAGTGAACAGAAGTCACTTGGGACATGGTAAGCCTCTACTTGTATATCCGAAGAATGGTGATGTTGAGGAAGCTGTTCTGCATATGTAGGCCTTACATCCTGATTCAAATTCTGCCGAATAGTCCTTGAACTTTAAGGGCCTTCACAAAATTTTAGTGAGAGCTGGTTGACATGGCATTGGGCCTCCTTCCCCTCTACGCCACCAATGTGTCTAACACAAGTTATCTTTCCAACATCCATTTACAACTTCAGTCCATGTAGCTCCATGCCTGGTCGCCAGTTTGAAATTGTTTCATCACATTTGGTGTCACCATCTCTTTTGATGGGAATCTGCTCTTTCATGGCATCCAGTTTCAAACTCATAGATAACTTCAGCAGGAGCTTCTCCAGTTGCTGCACTGGTTGCCTTCCAAAACTTAAACAGTCCTAAAATAAAATACCCTCACCATGGCAAATCCTCTTCTCAAGTTGTTACTCTTCAATATTTTGAAGGAATTTCACTTAGTATGAATTTTTTTAAACAGTATCCAATGCTGTTAACAATTATTGTTTTTTGACATAGTGTGTTTTAAGTAGCTTTAGTGGGACTATGTGTTTTCATACAATATTTCAGTTTTTCAATTACTCCACATATTTCAGTAATTTGTGTTATTCAGACCTGAACCGTCAATATTCTACAACTGCCCTGCTAAGCATTCTTCTATTTCAATTAAAGTTATTGTATCACTAATCATCTTTTGTCCAACTTAAAATACATCGTTTTTTTTAATGAAGGGACAAATGTGATAATTTTATTTGTGAATTTTTGCTTTGGGCCAATGTTACTAATTTGGGGCAGACTGTCTATAGGTTACCACCCTTTTATACGCAGGGTGCAATTGCCCAGGGAGGAATCAAACTCACCACTCCAGGTTTCCCACGTGAGTTTAAAACCAACGCCTTAACTCCTGAAGGGGAAAATAGATAATCAAATTTTGAGATGACATCAACACGGTGTCATACCAGTACTTCTAAAATTGGCTTAGTTTATTCAATACCTGTATGACAGATATACTCTATATAGGATTTGCCATTGAGAAATTTGTCATTTGTGTTGATTTAATTTTTTTTTTACACTTATTCCAGTATAAATAATGCATCTGAAGATTTCTTTAAAGCTAACAAGGAGACAGTTTTATTATATATTTGGACTGATGATGTCTTATAAATGAAACAAAAGTTAACTCTCTAAAAACAGTAAAATTTTGGTGGAATTGTGCAAAAGTTTTTTCTTTTTCATTTAATGTTTTATCTTCTGTAAAGATTTTTTTCTAATAAATCTATACCTGATCCAAAAAAAACACTATGTAAGTGTAGTGT
This sequence comes from Riptortus pedestris, assembly GCA_019009955.1. Taxonomy (NCBI): domain Eukaryota; kingdom Metazoa; phylum Arthropoda; class Insecta; order Hemiptera; family Alydidae; genus Riptortus; species Riptortus pedestris. The sequence goes on from CM032228.1 coordinate 20,897,462, forward strand.
ATTAGAATTTGATGTTTGATGATTATAGTCTTAAGCTACTGTATATTGAGATATCTCCAGAAATATTGCTCAATAGTTGTTTTTATAAATTCAAGGTTGTTGGTAGGGTAATTAAAAAAGTTTCCAAAATTTCTTTATTTAAACCATTGCTATACGTGTTTCATACCTTATATACTGGTAACTCTTCAGGGACTCAAATCTCCACTACAGAAATAACAAATTAGACGAATGTTAGCAACTCCTATTGTTGATAGTAAGGGAAGTTTGCTTGTCTATAATTTGATGGCAGTCACAAAAATGTTCAGATCAAGCTCAAATTTGGTATACATGAACAGAGTCTTCACTGGGTCTTCATTAGTTCCTAAGAATTTTCTGCAATATAGTTCTAATATTTTCTTATTACATTGAGAACAATTAGAGAAGAAAATGTAATTTGCATACCGAATTTCAATGACCCATAGTCAAATATGACATTAAAATTTAAGTTGATATCCCATCACAACTGTATCATCCTATAAAGGGAATAATAAAAAAAAAACATTTTGTATGATTTTTTTTAGTTACTTTATAAAAGTGTGTGTGTATGATATACTTTAAATGAATTAATAAGAAATGAATGCTAGAGTAATTAGTTTTTCTTATTGTTTTTTCTACAAAAACAAGAAATATTTACAATTTTGAATACATGATCTCTCTGAGCCCCAAACCAAATATTGGATTAAAATTTAAGTTAAATTATAGTAATTTCCTCAAAGAAGGGTAGGGGAGGGTTGACAAAAAATTGCCCTGTTAAACATATTGAGTATTGGTTTTGAACTCATCATGTAGAATATATTTAATATATTGAATATATTGTGAAATATATTTTTCATTTCAGAAGGACAAGAGAAGGAAGCCGTTAGTAGGACCAATGTGTATTAATTATATATTTAAAAGATCAGTATTTTAGTCTGTTTAAGAACAGTATTGTTTTCATTTCTTTGTGTTGTCAGTGTTCTATTGTGTTTCAACCAAAAGAAATATTGCAATCCTTAAACCTCCAAGTTCTAATACATTTCGAAAAAAAATATCCTTGTTCACACATACTCATCATGAAAACCATTAAGTTAATATTAGAAAAAAATAATTCCATTATTAAATCATACTTAATATCAATATATTTTTAGTAATTTAGGAACATGTTTAGTAATATTTTAATAAAGGAAATTTTTAAATAACTTGAGTATTCTACGTTCTTAATGAACCTGCCAACAACTGTTGAAATTGTATTGTTCAGTCAAAATTATTCCTTAATATTAAAATCATAATTACTTAATTTTATATCTCTAATATATGCTCCGTTTTCTCTTCTGAATGTTACCTTGTGTGTAGGTGGATCTCATTATAATTTTGGATAAATGTACATAAAAGTCTTATTGAATTGTATGTTATCTTTAGAATTTTTGAACACTGGATAGTTGTGGTTTGGCCAAAAGAACTACCAATAAGCTAATATTTTTGATAAAATTTTAACATATCTTTTAATCCTAAGAAAGATACTATTACACCAAATTCAAATTTTTAAAAAATCAATTTGAATATGGTAATTTACCTAATGAACTTGTGTTAGGATGTTTTACTTGTCTTACCAAACCACACATATCCAAACTCTACAATTGAGATATTTCAACATGTCATTCTCATATTTTATTGATTTTGAGAATAGCTGATTTCTTATTATTTATTTTTGTTAAGATTCAATATGTTTGTATTATCCCATCTTCCATTCAATTTTTCTTATATTTTACAAATTATTGGCCTATAGAAATGAAGCAAAGTCAAAATATTTAATTATTCACCTCCACTTAATACTACTTGGGAGATACTATCAACAGGTTGCCACCCTTTTATAGCCAGGGTAGAACTAAATATTAGATGAATTCATCACTACATAAATTCCTATTGGCCAGGTGAAAATCAGACTTATGACTCTAGGTTTACCAAGTGAGATTAAAACCATTGTCTTATCTCACATTACTAAAATGAGACCCAAAATTCCAAATAAACTTTGAATAAGTTAAGGTTTCACCAGTTGTAACTTTCTTTATTATTCTCTTTATTTTCTATAAATTATAGCTTTTATATTTAACAATCCCTCATCCAATTTCACCTCGGTTATTAATTTAAATTTTAACCACAAAATCGTTTTTTAATTTTTTAAAAAAAAAAAAAAAAAAAATATATATATATATATATATATATATATATATATATATATAAGATTATGATCAAATTGTCAAACATGACTCTGATCATAATATTTGTAATGTTAATACTAAAATTTTAGTAACCAATGGCTTAAAAAGTATGGGTTAAATTTAAAAATAGAATTAATTATAGGCTAATGCTGCAAATGCTATAGGGGGATTCTAAATTTAGTGCCTGCTTTGGTACCGAATGAACCTGAGATTAATAGTTGAATTCTTGTCAGTAATATTTGGCAAGACCCTAAACTCCATTTAGAGCAAAACGTTTGTCTGTCATATATGGAAATTTATTAACTTTCATTCAGTGCTCGGTATAATGAGTGCCAAAATCAATGAACTACAAGTATTGGAAGTATTATTGTTGATGAACTGCTTCTTCAACACATTTGATTCCAAAACAAAAAATATCTAATACCTGAAACAAAATTTACCCTAGCCAAAGTTAAATTAATATCAGTCTGCCTATACAAATGTAATTACATAGCAGCTATGATATCTATCATTGATGAAATAAAAATTGTCATCTATCATGGGTACCAGATCAAAAAAATATCAACATTAATCAATAACTTCTATTATTTCGTATTTATTGTTTAATGAATTATATGTGTTATATTATAAACCTATCTCTCTGTATATATTAAATGCTTAGTTTTAATTTTTGTTTTCTTCTTCTTATATTTTAGGGCATTATCACTGAAATTTAAAACAACACATGCACCACCAGGGGATACTCTGGTCCATAGAGGTGATGTGCTTACTTCACTCTACTTCATCTCGAGAGGCTCTATAGAAATTCTGAGGGATGACATCGTCATGGCTATACTCAGTTAGTCTTAACAATTATTACCTCTTTGATTTGTATACTCCTCTATCTATGTTAGTTTTATTTTAAGATTATAGTTGAAATTGCACAAAACTACTTCATCTGCTTTACCAATGGTTCATCAAAATTTATTGCCTTTATAAAGTTCTTAAATACACAAATAATCTAACAAAGAACAATGATAAACTAATGTTCAAATATAAGAAAGAAGATATTGAATAAAATAAAAACTATTCACTGAAAGACTAATAAGTACATGTACAGCTGGTAATGAGGATAATATTGTTGCGGAATATGCATCCATTGGACATCTTGAGAGATTTTGTTACAACTTCAAATGCAAAAACACTCCTATTTAATCACGTATTTATGAAGTACAAAAAAAATGAGGGCATTCCTGCAAAGATTGCTGTATATTGAGCAAGGGTGGGAATCTAGAACTTTCTAGGCAACAACCTAGCTAGGTGAATTGGGGCTTCTAACGTGCTAGAGCAAATGATAGGCTAATATAAACTCGGCCAGCTAGCCCAGTAGTTTAGTTTAGTAGAGAATCATTGATTTGCCCAGTGATTCGAGTGATCCACTCATGAGCTATTGTGCTGTGTAATAAGTTTGTGAAATTAACAGTATATTTCGTCGTCAGCTGTGACAAATAGATTACTATGTGTAAATAAAAGTGTAGAGCGTTTTGTCAAATAAATTGTGTCAAAAGAATTAATCAACGTTTATTATTTTTGTAATAAACATAACAATATACTCATATTTTTATGGCATGAAAATTAAAAGTATATTGCATATCATATTTATATAATAATTGTATATTAAGTATTCCAGCCAAAAATGTGTTTATTGTTAAATCAGATGCTATATAAGAGTAAAAAAATGATAATCTTTGGCACAACAGCTCACAATGAGCCTGAGTCAGTCCGAAGTGTTTGGTGGGTCAGGTTGGTGGTGCTTGATGGTTTTCTAGCTTTTACTACATTTTTTATTGAAGTAGCTATTCAATTTCTGAACGGTTACTGCACAGAACATATAGAAACTCAATCTCAAAGCTTGGTAAATATATAACTATAAAATTCAGTGTGCAGTCTTTATAAAACCCTAAGGGAGCAGAAACACTCATTTCCAGGTCTAAATATGTACTTTTAAACATTGTAATCTGTTTGGACAACAAGTATTGTCTCCTTCAAACAACCCATGCAGGGTATTATGTTCGAAGAATTTGGCTTGGAGGGAAGAGATTTTTGCCTAACATTGGTAGCCATGCCTGTCACCGTGAGTAGAGTACTGGGCTAAATAAACCTACAATATTTGGGTTTCTTTTCAGCAGGTGCAAACACTTTTTCTCTCATATAAAAAATATATTGTTACGTTTATTACAAAATCTAGAGTTCTTTTGGATTGCAAAATTAAAAACACATATGCTTCAGAGTTTTTATCACTGTGCAATTTATTTAACAATGCACTTCACACTTGGTTAATTATTCTACTACTACTCACAGTATGAACTGATAGCTTCACTGTTCTTGTTATTACACAGTCCAATAACTCACTCACGATCACTGAAGCTCACAAAAACACGGCACTGCACTGTCCTTTTCATAAACACGGCACAAGACTGTTCTTCACAAAAAACACTTTACAGCACTGCAACTAAGACGCACTGTTCACTAAAGCTGCACTGAACGCACTGTTGATCACTTGAAGAGAGCTGAGAACAAACTGAACTAACTCGGGGCAGGTTGTGCTCCTCTTATAGCTCGGTGGCTTACATCAAAGGAGACGTGTCCAGATCCTGGGCGTGTATTGCAGAGAAGAATCTAGACCATTGGTAGGCTCCTTTGATCAACTTCGTACTTCTTAAATATGTGATTATCTCTGTTTAATTTTTCATATACATAGTTTTCGCAACAATATTAATATTTTTTTGACCAATTTCTGCAATAATCTTAAATTTATCAATAGACATTAACAATTATTTTTGATATTGCTCTTTCTTTTTTTTTCTTTTATAGTACTCTTCTTAATTTTTATCTTATAAACATTTTAACCATTTTGCTATTTCAGGCAAAGATGATATATTCGGTGAAAATCCTTGTGGTCATGCGACTATTGGAAAATCAAAATGTAATGTTCGAGCTCTGACGTACTGTGACCTCCACAAAATACATCGTGACGATTTGCTGGATGTCTTAGAACTATACCCAGAATTTTATCAGAGCTTTACCAGCAATTTAGAAATTACATTCTATCTCAGAGATGTAAGTGCTTTTTCTTCTCTTATACTCACTCACAGTTACTTTAGCTGACACAAGCAATTGCGCTGCTACTCTTACAAAGTGTTCAATAAACGTGGCTATAAAATCCATATGTAATAAAAAAGGAGGGAATTGTGATGTTTGTAACTTTTAGTTATTATCTTTTTGTTAAGAAAAATTTCTCAAAAAAAAAAGATCTGAAATAATTTTTTTTTTTAATTTTAAGCTTTGTCAATTTTGTAAATTTTCAAATTACATTTTGAGAAAAAGCAGGCAATGATACAAAACTGTCGTAGGGGTATATTTCATTTTGAATGTGCTTTAATATTTACATTTACATAATTTCATTATACCTGTGCCATCTACTAATTTTCTTTTTTGGATTGGCTGAAAAAAAGAAGAAGAAATTAATGTGGAAGCTGAAAGTCTTTCCTTGTGCTCCTATTAAATTAAATATACTGGTTTTGCTGCACTGAATTTAAAATGATTTCATTCGAAAGCTACATACAGGGTGTGGCTGCATAACTTCTTTTTTTCAAAAATGAATCCCATTATATGAATCAGAAAATTTGTATTTATTTTTATAATATAGGCACATACATAAAGTTTTGTTTTAGTTAGTTTTGAGGATCAAATCAGGTAGGTGATGTCTCCCATTCTCCATACACTGACTAAATCATTTTCTGGCGTTTGTTATGACTCTTAATAGTATAGCAGGCATTATGTTGGCAGTTTCTTCCATATTCCAGTATCGTATAAAGTCATAGAACACAAGAATTATAGAAGTTCTAGATCTTTTTTTCATAAAGAAAAAGAAGGCCCTATACAAATCTTCTGTATCTCAAAAGGGCATGGAGACATTTACCATTATATTATATTTCCTCTCCTTTAAACCCCCTCCTCCATTTTAAGCCATTATTACAATGTTATGCTTTAAAAAGAAGTAAAAATTTAAAAATATTTTTGGTTAATTATTCAGAAAATTATTTTGTTTTAAATATTCATTCAAATACAAGATTGAATCTTTTCATTTTTGGTATTAACGATTATATTCAATGGTTCCTGCTATGGCTTTTTCAATATTAATCACGTTATTCGTATTCTATTTTTTTTGTTCCCTTACTTCCATGTGTATTATTTTCCCTTTAGGATATTATATCAGTCAATAAATATATATAGCTTAAAATTAGAGTTTTGTTTAACTTTCAAAGAAAAATTATTTATTAAAGTCCACTTTTTGCAACTAAGGCTAAATGGGACGGGTTATCTACAGGTTACTACCCTTTTCTAGCCAGGGTGGGACTACAGATTTTATTTAATGAATTTCATCACTATAGAAATTCCTTTGCCCAGGCGGGAATTGAACTCACCACTCAAGGTTTAAATTTCAAAGGATTCTTTCTAAGAGAGGAATAGAGAAGAGAGTGTGAAATTATGTATCTGTGTGTCATTTCAGCTCATGGGATATATACTTAGTTTACAAAAAAAAAAAAAATAGACTTTTACATACTTTATTGAGTTTGTACTCGTGAAACGATTTTTGAAAGACCTATTTTTATGTCTTTCACCCTATGTAGGAGATGACAAAAATTAAGTGCATCCAAATTTATATATATTTGTATGTAGCATATGTATATATATATTTGTTCTCTAGTGGTTGTCATTTTTATTTAATCGTTTCCAACATTAAGGTTTTATGTGTATATAAAGATCTAGTTTGTTAATGGCTGAAATTGGACTAGAAAATCAAAATATCTCTGTTATTATAAGTAGGGTTGAAAAATATTTTATAACCAGTTTTATGGCAAATTTAATTACCTACAACTGTTGTCCGATGCAGTTTTACCCTAGCTCTAATATTTACTAAGATATTTGAAATTTTGGTTTTCGGCCGTCAGTAAACCCCACTCCTATTCATTTCATATTAGGAAAAAGCCTATATATCATGAACCATCTAGTTTCAAGCATAAATGTGACGTGTTTTTCATTAGACAAGGAGAAGTGGAGGTTTTGAGAAGGGATATAATCAAAAATTTGAAATGTATGATTTATTTTGACTCAAGTAGAAAACTTTTTTCAAACTTATTGAAATTATATGAGCTGCAATTATTGTCTTAAACATTCTCTCACTATCTGCTGTATTAACTGGGATATTTGAACTTTTTAGTTATCCTTCTTCATTTTTCACTATTTCTATTTATGAGATTTTCAATTAAATGTTTATCTCATGCTCGGCTTAATTTTCAACTTCTGTTTAAGTTAACTTCTACGATAAAAAGTGGTTCTACAATTTAACTTTCTGAGATATAAGCAAATACGTTATGTTAATCCTCCCCTCTCTTCTTTTTTTCTTGGATTACTAAAATTTGAGTGATCGAGATAAAAATTATTCTGATTCATTATAAATTACAGCACTAGCTATAGTAAATAGTTTTCAATAAAATGAATATGTTATATTCAGATATATTTCATTAAATGTTGTTTTTTTTCTGGTTTAGAATATTTCTATCTATTCAGCATTATGAGGTTGGCTGAGCTGTTTGTTTAACTTTTCAGGCACTTTCTCTTGTAGAGATTATTAACTTGATTGACTGAATGATTTTTCATTACCGTTTGTATTTATTCACTTAATATTCACGGTGGTGTTACCAGTATGTATATTTATCTGTTGTAAACCTTCGCATAGAAAATCTGCTCAGTTTATGCAGCCCCTGCATGACGGACTTTTTTACTCATGAGATTTTCAATTATCTCATGCTCAGCTTAAATTTCAACGCCTGTTGGCTACTTATTTCAACGTAAGATGGCTCCTTATTATGAGGGACTAAGAGAATAGAATGGGGAATGATGTCATCTTTATGGCATTGCAGGTGGTGGTAAATCAACTTAGTTAACGTAGCACCTCTGTGATAGAGATTTTTATTTAATTTCGTTGAGGTGTGGGAGTACGAGTTACTTGAGTGATAAGTTAGTTGATTTAATATAAAGCCTTTGACATCCTGTTGCTTGTAAAGGCTTAAAACGCCAGCCATTTGCTTCTTTGATGCCAGTGACCTTTTAAAGACCATTACCATAATTTTATTTGCGTCTGCTAAATTTAGAACCCCTAAAGGAGCCTAAAGTGAGTCAAGAAGTAGTTAGCTAACTCACTTATATACCTGGCTCACTTAAAATGGTGGGTATAGTCTCTCAACAAGACAACACTCTTTGAGGCACATTTTAAAATAATTTGTAATAAAATTAAGTTTGTCTACTATAAAATGTCCATCATCGAGTTGCTGTGTGAACTAAGCAGATTTCCCAAGTGCTTGAATCATCTCTTATATTGACATTATTCTCCTCAAGCTTGTCCATGATTAGACTGGAAAATATATTTCAAGCACAATTTATTCACTATATTATTTAAACATATTCTATAAATTGTGGGGGGAAATGATCCTCACTGAACTTATATAGAATTTCTAGCAAGCTTTTCAGTTTTATTTATATAGATTTAATTTCCAAATCCATTGTCTTATAGAGTTCTTTCTCCCCACCCCCCTGCCAGTAAATTTTTTTAAACACATTCTCCTTCTTCCTTTTTTAAGACAAATCAGTTCTATATAACACTAACCAATTCTACTAACATCATTGGCAGATATATCATGTACCACCAAGACCATAAAAATAAACATATTAAAAAAATATATATAAAAAGTTATTGATTTTAAAATTAATAAAGCAAATTAAAAAATGTATAATAAATTTCTAATATTTGCCCTTAGGAAGAGCAAGCAGGAGTCGACCCATGGGCCAGCCGGCAAACAAGGAAAATGCATTCTAGAACAAATTCCCAAGACTTGGGGACTGGTGAAGTCGGAGGAGGTGGTAATTTCGATATGGACTTCAGGAGAAATTATTACCGTCCCGCAATGATGAGGCCGAGCATGGAGCGAGGGGCATCATTAGAGGATGAACAAATGTAAGTTTATTCCCTATGCTGAAGTGGAATTCAATCATACTGTAAGCATGTGCTAGGCTAACTTTAAATTAAATTATTTATTAACATCCACTTTTTGAAACTAAGGCTAATTGGGATTGGTTACCTACAAGGTACCACCCTTTTAGCAGATTTCCCTTAAGGGAAATCAGCTATTGAGGTCATACTCATGATGCGAGTTTCGAAAAATTTCTTCAAATGTCCATCGATCCTACCCAGGAGATGACGAAAATGAGGTCCGTTCAAAATTATATATATATATGTATATATATATATATATATATATATATATATATATATATATATATATTTGTCTGTTAACGCTCTAGCGGTCGCAATTTTTGTTTGATCTTTACCAAACTCGGAATTTAATCGTTTTATGTAAAAAGGAAGATCAAGTTCGTTAATGGCTGAAATCGGACCAGTGGGAGGGGGGGTTTAGAGGGGGGATTTTTGAAAATTCAAAATATCTCCGTTATTATGCGTCGGATTGAAAAATTGTATAGAATAAATCTTATTGCAAATTAAATTTACTCTAAATATTGTTCTATACATTTATTCTGTATCTTGAATATTAACCGAGATATTTGCATTTGTATTCTGCGTGTGGTCACCAGCAGGCTATGTTTGGACTTTCCGCCGAGAGCTCTGGCGGCCGTTTCTATAACTATTCGTCCCTCGTGAATAGGTTTAGAGGTTAGGTTAGCTGTTTTTTGGGGCTAGAAACTACTGGATTATTACGCCCTAAATAATGTTTTAGGTTTAGAGGTTTCTTACTACTACAGTTGTTATTAGGCAGATTTCTCTATTGTAAAACTTCTCGTGGGAAATCTGCTTAGTTTACGCAGCCCCTGCGTGACGGACTTTTTTAGCAAGGGTGGGATTTAGGATTTTATTAAATGAATTCTATCACTAAATAAATTCCTTTGCCCAGGTGCAGGATTTGAACTCGTCGCTCTAGGTTTACCATGTGAGATTAAGGTCAACGCTTTTACTCACTTGGTTAACCTGAGCCCCAGGTGTACTTTGTACTACAGGCATTATTTAATGTTATATTTTGACTAATTTCATAAAAACAAACATAAATAATCATAACATTAAATGTTTTCAGCAAAGTGAAATTATTACTAAATTATTATTAAGTTTAAAAAGTGGTTTTATTACGATCAATGACATTTTTAACTTCTTCAATTTTAGTGACAGGTGTATGGGACATGGTATTTTGGAATTCTCTACTGACAAGGCTGGCCAGGATGTTACACCTCTTAACTTGCAGTTCAACGAGAATAATCACCGCTCTCATGGGATCAATTCAATTGCTGGTATGACAGCAGTTAATCTTATACAATCAGTTATCTTTTAAAATATATATATCTACATTTTTTTATTCATTGATTCCGCATGAGAAATTTAAATCCCCTTAGTCCTTAGAAATGTTGATTTGAATCCTCTTCAAATACATTACATTAGCATATTTTTCATAGGATATTGGTGGAACTCCTACCTGTATTTTATTAAGATGTTTTGTGTAATGAGCATGAGATTTAGCAGGTACTATTCTGAAGGAATCAGGTTCAAGATGAATATCAAATTGGTATAATTGGTTTTCCATTCATAATTGGAGAAAAAGTTTATTTCAATTTTAATAAATGTCACTATTTAAATTAAATTTGTAAACCATAACTGAAACATTACAATAATGAGTTTAATTTTCTCACTTATTACATTTTTAAGGTCCATTGCATCCGAAAGGAACCCTATAATATCGTCTTTGTATCTGTTTACATTCTTTGTACTTTTGTCACAAATAGACTTCAATTTTCAAAATTCGAAATGCTTTTGTTCATTGCTATTCTTAATTTTTACAAACTTCCCTCAAATTGGATGCTTAAATTTGGAAGGTAGCCTAGATTTATGTTTTTGGCTTCCATTATTCAACTGTCTCCATGGTAAGCTCTTTAGAAATCATGTTTTTTTTAAATTTTCAAATTTTTAAAAGTTGATATTTGGACGAATTAACTTTCTGTATTCTTGCTCTTCCTTCTCATTTTATTGTTATTGGAGTCATATTATTTTAGACTCACGCTTAAGTCAAAATTATTTTTGTTTCTTTTTTCATTTAGATTATAGAGATTTTATAATTTAATAACTTTTCGAATGATTGCCCGTTCTGCCTTATTACCATATAAATAATTTTTCTTCTACAAGGGCTTGATAGTTAAATATGAAAGTAATGTTTTACATGTTTTTATACCATTTTAGAAAGAGGATAGTGTTTAACCTTTTAAAGCTAGGTTGTGTATTATTATGGTGAGACTATATTACTAAGTCGATATGCTTGTGGATAAGCACTTGTGCTTTTTTTTAGCTTCGCGAATTTACCCTGAATCCAACATTTCTGTTTTTCGAGCTATTAAATAGTAACATAAAAATTCAGTAAAAATCCCATAGGTTAACGCACCAAACAAACATATTTATGCCACAAAGTTCATTAGCCAACCTCAGGCATAGTAATATACCACATACCCTTGAAGAGCTAATTTACGTTGGACAACATGCATCAAAGACTCCTCCCCTCTTCAAACTTTTCTGTCTAGCAATGTATTCTAATGAAACATTTATGTTATTTGTTTACATCCACTTTGTGCTACTACGGATACTTGGGTACGGGTTATTTATAGGTTACCACCCCTTTTCTTTAGAATTTTATTTAAGGAGTTTGTCACTAAATAAATTTCTATTCCCCTGGAGAGAATCAAACTCGCCACTATCGGTTTGCAATGTGGGATCAACCCATTCCTTGCGCAAGGAAAGGGTTAAGACCCAACACCTTAACTCATATGGCTAACCTGAGCCCCATTGTCAAATTTACTCTTATCTCCATTATTTCATCAAAATAATGAATTTCTATACAACTCAGTCCATGAATTATCTAACATTAAAAATCAATATGAAAATCAAATTTCTATTCGCTGGATTTTTTGTTGAATACATCTCTTACATTTTGTATAGTCATCAAATATTTTTAAATATTACTGAATACAAAAATTTTGAATAACAGCATCACCACTATTGTGATAACTATTTCCTCAATGTTCGCATGATTTCGAGATTCAGACACATCGTTTATTTTAGTAGAATTGAAAAATATATTAACACAAATTATGAATGGAACATCAAAAAAAAAACTAAACCATGCATGATAATAATTGTTTTTAAGCCATAATGGCATGTATGTTTCAAGTTAATTTATATACGAGTATATGATATTATCACTTGTTAACTATTCTGGTTTAAATTTCTTATGCATCATTTCATACTTTCAAATTTGGAATGCAAATAATTGGAAGTGAATCATTCATTACTAATGTTCATAGAAGAACGTTTAAATAATTATTAATTTCTCTCACAAATTCCTAACACAAACACTCCTCATTAGGAAGTGCTAATAAACCTGGCATGATCAAGAGTATTTATATTTCTCACATGGTCAAATAAATAAATTTACATTTAGAACTTTTTCATCAGCTCAGTCATGTGAAATAGTGGTTTGAAAAATTATGGGCAATACCTGTTCTTTGAATGGATTTTTTCCCAAACCTCTTTGTAAATGATGTTTTTATAAATATTCACGTGTACCTTATTTCATTTATGGCTCATATTTTTCAATAATTTTTTACATAAATATATACATTTTTTTTAATTTCACTTATATAAGTAACGCTCAATTACCAAGACAGTGCTACATCATGGTGCTCAGTCCATTATTTACTGTTGTACAGTGCTGCTAATTCAGATCAAGGAACTCTACTTCTTTATTGAAGTAGCTTTGCAGTTGCTCAATGGACCACGGGAGCAAAGTTGAACCCTTTATACAGTTATTTCACAGCTAAATAAATTTTGGTCTGCAAACCCCTGATTTGAATCTACCACGTCTAGTTCAGAAGCCTAGTGCATTACCTATTTTGGCTATTTGTGCATGGATTTAAGCCCTACAAGAAAGAGTTACTTCTGACTGGCACTTATGGACCATTATGTCGTAAGAGTTCAGCTTTCTTTCTCTTTTGTTTTGTGTGCCCAGCTTGCAATCTGATTAAAAGATTTATCTCAGTTCAGGATGTGGCAGTAGTCTAGTAAAGCATTTCACTAGAGGTGGCAGATTCAAACCCAAGGACTGCATACTTAGATTTATTTATCTGTACGGTTACCGGACTTTGAGATTCGACTTATATCCATTACCCAGTCCCCACTCAGCATGTTGGGACAATTGAGTAACTAATTGAATGTAGGAATAGAAATCTTTGATCTGTAATGTTAGAACAGTAAGGCAGAGAATGCATCATCAGGTTAACTTATATAACCTCATACAACATCACATAGCTTGGCACCAAAGGTGGGTGGCAGACACAGGCCCTTCATGAGTCATTGTGCCACAAGATTTTAACTTGTATATTTTTTATCTCTATTATGTAAGCAAATGAAATAAAATTTTGGAGGTGTAACGAGTTAAGGATCATAGTAAACAGAACAAGGTTGCCTATAACTTTTTAAACCATTCTGCATTTGTGAAGATAATTTGAGCTTTTATACACAATGATATGCATATTTTAATAAAAATAACTAAACAAACCAATAATAAGTATAACTAGATGTGCTACTGTTTCAAATTGACTGCCTAAACTCACTCTTTTTTGCTATGAGCATTGTATATTCCCATTTAGGTGACACTGAAAGTTGTCAGTACGCCAATTCCAGATGGATTTCATTATTTTAAGTTTTTGGGACTGTTGTCTCATCAATGTAGTTATAAAAACTCAATGCTTTCACTTTGTCATGAGTTTAATATATTTCAAATGAATTTTGGAGTTATTTAATGATTTTACTCATAATTCATGTACATTGCTATGCAATCAGTTTTTTTATTGTTCGTCTCCTTATTCCATATATTTTATTTTCTATCATAAGGAGGATTTTTCTAATCAATCCCATATATTCCCATTTGCGTTCAATGATTTACACTGTGAAGTTGGGTAGAATAAACATCTGAGGGACAAACTTGAAGTGGACTATACCCTCCAAATTTCACCATGATAAAAATGCTGTTTAACAGAATCAAAAATTTCTAAAAAGTGTCAATGAAAGAAGGTCATTAATTTTAATCACTACACTAACTAATAAAAAAAAAAAGTTGATCCACAGGGCACTGGTTCAAATTTATCCAAGAGAACAAACGACATTGCAATGAATTAATTTAATTTAATTTTTCCAAGGCACTATATCAGAGTTATTCATTTTTGGTTTTACCATCTGGTTTTAATTTTCAGAGTCACCTGAATGTCTTTTGTGTTCTGGCTAAATTCTTTTCACAAATGAGAATAATGTTTAAAATACTCATTAACACATTTTTTTACCTCAAAGTAAACTATTTTACAACACAGAAATCCCAAAGTCAATTTGGTTGCTAATTAAACTACAAAATAATAATTAGCATTTTGGTTATCAATCTCAAGTGCAGCCAGTTTATATTAATATTTGAAATAGTGGAAAGTTTAATTGTTCGATAATACTTTTAGATTTCCATAGCTGTTTTGGCTATATATTATTAGACACATAGATATAGAAAACAAATAAATGAAATAATCAAATATTACGCATTTATAAGGATTTTATTTAGTGCTTTGCTACAAAGCTGCTTGAGATGAATACTTTCGTTCGGCTAATTCCTAAATAGCCAATTAGTAGTTAAAATAGCAAATCAGATAGTTTCCATGCAAACTACAGACATATTAAAGCAAAATAATTTACATCATTAAACATTAAACTTTCCTCATAAGAAAATTCTAAATAATAAAAACTGAAAACATATACATTTGTGTTAATATTTTAAGTAGGTTTTTATATAAAAATGCAGGTTTTTCACATTTTATTATTGAACTGAAAAGAAAACAAATTGTTTGATATAATTTTTAATATTTAACTTTTTTTTAAAAAAATCAATTTTTCTTCTATAAATTAATTGTAGGTTATCCTTTTTGGGTCATTCAGTACATTTTTTTTCCAATGCTAAAATTATAGACAGTTTTCTTTTCTACATTTGATGGACAGTTAAAGTTCTCTTTTACCGGGAATCAAATCAGGTACTATTTTTACTTCAATTTAATGAGGGAAGTGGTATACTCGTAAGTACCCACACTCCATGACCCTCACTTATTATTTACCCTCATTTATTTGTTATTGTCCAGGCAGCCACAATTTCTATGTCATCTTCATGAATGTTGACTATAAAATGTTTCATATAAAACTAAATATCAAATTCATTAATATTCAAAATCAAGACTAGAAAGGTGAAGTATACTGAGAGCTGGGGAAATCTAAAATCATAATACCATAGTCGATAGGTGTCAGTTGAAAAATATTATATAAACAATTTGTTGGTACAATAATGTTTTACAAATTGCTTCATACATTTCTTTTCTACAGAATAGAATATGAGATAATGTCATATGTATTTCATTCCAGAGAAATCTGTTTATTTAATAAGACTTATGTGTCGAATTTTCAAAATGAATACTGTTTTTAACCAATACTCGAATATTTGTAAATTTTACTTCCTTGTACAAAGTGAAAAACATATCGTAACAAAAAAACTTCGGCTTGAGATTTCAATTGAATTATCCATTTTGACTCTCCCTAAATCCATTTTGACTACCCCTAAATCTATTTTGACTACCTACAGAGTGACAACTGTGTGCGTCTACCTAACTCAAAAATAATTAGGCTTAAAATGTTGAAATTTCATTCATTGGAGTTTTGTAACATCTAATTTTTATGCACTCTCCCTTTTAATTGAAATTGACTACAGTTGTGGGTAGGTTGGGTTTGGGGGTGGAAGGTTTAAAGGAGGTTGAAATTTCTCTTTATGCATTAGAGATAAGATTTGTATAGGGCCTTTTTCTTTATCATAAAGACTTCATTAAATTATGTTCTTTGGCATTTTTTGATCCGATTCATTGGAACAGTGATATTGTATATAAGTTAAAATAAATTGCAGCTAACATTTATATTACTTAATATCCCCTGTGGACTAACACCAGTTATGCAATATCAATATATTATGAAATGTCTTGTTTGTTAAATTATTAAATGATATCCCAAATATTGTTTTAGATCTTTACGATATGAGATACATGCAACTACGTTGTATGATGGCATCACCAATTAAGATTTTATTTCTAGACCCGGAAATTTGTATTATCTATAGTAGTCTCGATGTTCAACTGTTTCATTCAACACTAAAGATCATATTCATTTATGGGTGAAATCCATGAACCAAGAATAGGGGAGGTTTTTTGGGGGGAGAGGATATTCAAAATAACTCCATTATGATGTGTCGGATCGAAAAATGTTATAGAGCCAATCTGGTTAAACCCCTACAATTGTTGGTCCATACATTTTTCCGTAACTCAAATTTTAAGCAAGTAAATTGTGCTTGCTAATGCTGCTAAACCTGCATTTTTATATAATGCCCCAAAGAAGGCTAATTTAATAAAAATAAAAAAAAGAAGAAAAAAAAAACTAAAACGTTGATAGCATGTAGTAGTGTAGTTGTGTGGATGTGTGTGTGTATCAGGCATGTTCAGCCAATTGAAGCGCAGCCTCACCGACCTCAGATTGCATGGCCTCTCGAGTAAAACTTCACACAAGGACGATTCTCCCAGTGGTATGTCAGAAACTATATTTTATTTATACATATATTTTTAAATTAATTAACAAGCATGTGCTTTTTTACTAAACTTTTTTTTGTTGTACTTTTGAATTGAGTATTTATATATTCCGTATTATATCGCCAGTTGTTTGAAGAGTAATAACTGTTTAGAACTTATTTCATTTCTTAAGTAGCAAATGTCTTACAGTTAGGCATGCTTCTATTCTATTAATTAACTTATATTTCAAGCTAATTTGCTTTGTAGTTATAGGTAGTTTATAATTAGAATATATTGAATAGTGTTTTATAATGATATTAGAATTTGATAAAAAGCTCATTCAAGGAAAATAATCATAATTAATCAATACTCCATTCAGTCTGCAGATCTATAGTACAGTACTTCTAAGCTCAAGTCAACCATAATGAAAAATAATTAAACCTTGTACAAATAGTGTTGTGAGCAATAAAACTTTCATTTTGTCTGCTTCTGTCTTCTTAATTCTCCAAAAAGGCAACCATAATTTTAAGAAACATGTAAGATGCTTAATGAATTTGTTTTCAAAACTGTCTAGATTTCTCTTATTCCCTTCCCTTCCTCACTAAAAATGTGACAGGGTGAATTAAGAAAACAGTAAATCAGGTATTCTGTTATTGAGAGAAATGGTTGAGGGATTATTATTATGTATGCGTATTCAAATTTAGAAAAAAAAGCATTTTATTTTGAAATGTTTTGTTGTTTATTAGTGGCCAATTTATGCTAATACAGTTAATTGAGGTGGGTTATCTACATGTTACCACCTTTTTTTTAGCCAGGGTAGGACTAAGGTTTTACTTAATGAGTTTGTCACTAAATAAAATCTTATTGCCCAGATGGAGATCAGTTTACCAGGGATATTGGGAGCAATGGCTTAACCTCCATGGTTTAACCCGTTCTCCTAATTTTGTTTTGCATACTCATTAGTTTTTTAATGAAAGAGATTGAGTACACAGCCTGTAAATAATTAATAACTTACTCATTTATTATATGAGAGACAACATAATCAAATCCAAGGCTACTTGATGTTTAGCCCAGTGCACTGACTTACTAAGCATTATGCACGGATAACATTTCATACAATCATTTTTTTCTATTGTAAGCAAACCTTCTCAGATCTACTACACCACATTTGTGTGTAATGGTTAATACAATCAATTTTTCTATTGTAAGCCAAACTTCCCAAACCTAGTACACCACATAGATGAGTAGCAGCAGGCAATAAATTTTATTCACAAAAGCCAACTCCTAAGACCTAATACACCTATGGCTCGTTTTGTTGTATAGTTAGTTACTGCATTGATTTAGATAGCTATAAAGTCCATGTTTTGGTTCTGGCAATTATGAATAATTGTTTCTCAAATAAAAAATGAAGTACTAACTAACTGGTAAATACTATAGCCCTTGGAAGTCCTTGGCCTCTGCTACGATCTTAAACCGACCTGTGCAGACAGTAGTAAGAAACCCCAGCCTCTACAATTCATTCCTTAGGTGATCCAGCCTAGGCCTATCTCTCCTTCTCTCTCTCTGATCTACCATAAATTTCCTGGATGCTTGCTGAGGTCCATTCTCTCGACAAGCCTAATCTGTATCTATTTGTTCAGGGGCATTGCTTCTAATCCTTATTTATGCTGCTTTCTCACAACTCCAGATATCTTTCTCAAGGACTTTTTCTCTCACACCAGATTTACAGATCTCCTTTGGTGGTTGTTTCAGTACCATATGTAACTGTTGCTCTGATAGCTATTGTGTCCCTCCCCTTACTGGGGAACCTATTGTAGGCTGTATAAGCATCTCATCCATGTGAACATTATGGTTTTTATATCTGTTTCCACACCAATGCTCCCCGTAGCTATGCCTTCCAGGTTCTTAAATGAGCTACAACTAAAATACGTAAACTCCTCCAATTCTAGTGGACCTTCAGTCTCTCTAGTCTAACTAGAGATTCTTAAATGCTTGGTCTTTTCTAAAGCCATTCTGTGCACTAGATCTTCATCTGCTAGTCCAAACTCTTCCAAAGCAACATTCATTTGCTTTATGTTTCTAACATCCAACAGCATATGCTATGCACTATGTGACCTCATCATATTTGTTACCACCAGGGTTTGCCCTTACTTTTTGGATTGCCAATTCCAGAGCGAGGTTGAACAGTTTAGGTGGTGATGGATCTACTGGACTTAAACAGGTCCAAAGCCACAAGAGCTTTCATCTTGATATAAAAAAATGAAAAATATAATTGAATTATTAATTATTTACTGACCTTGTTTTATGCTATTCTTTCCATCAATAAAATTAACCTAAATTAATATGAGCTATATTCTCGTAAAACAGTTTTGTTTTTTTTTGACGAGGTTAGCTTCAAGTGAAGAATTTACTGCAATAGCCACTCTCAAAACCCACAGTTGATAAGTACACTGACCTAGTTAGCCAGGAGGGCTCAATTCATGTCCTTGCAGAAACAATAACTTTTTTAATCAAGTAATAATAATAGGAAATAGGTCTGTCTAAAGCAAAACAGCCTATTCAATATTCACAATACCTATGATAGAAAGCAGATTCAATATTAAATGAGTTTATCGATCAAACTTAAATGACTCACTGCCTTTAAAGGCATCTTTCAATTCATTTAGAAGAGTTTGGTTATAATTGTACAAGGTTTAATAATATTTGGCTTGACTATGCTTGGAAAGCTATGTACCTATTTAGGTTCTATTGATATTTTAAGATCATGTCGATTATTAAGCTGTGTGTTCTGCAACCCAATGTATTTGGGCAGCCCTAACTTTTTTGTCTGAACAAGGTTATTTCTTCTTGTAGACTAATAAAAACTGAATTGGCAAAGCATTTTATTATAAATCATATAAGCTTGATTCTTTATTGACAATATATTTCATACTGGCTTTCATTGCATAAATGTATTCATTAATTTTATTTTGAACTCTTAAATTTAATACTCAGAATTTACAAATTACTCCATCAACTTCTAAATGCAAAACCCATTCTGTTTATTAACAAATAAATCAGAGATTTATTAATACGCAAAAATCTGTATTTTTTTGTTGATTAATTACTTAATGTTCTAATAGGAATACCTTATCAATAAGCAATATTGTTTGGTAACAAATATTTCACTGCTTGGCATTATATCAGTAGTATTGAAGTTTGTCATATCTCATTGATCATGAAATAGGCTCAATTACTTTTTCTTACATACAAATAAATAAGAATAAAAATTATAATTACAGTGTTTACTTCTTTTAAAATAATTCAACAGAATGAAGCATCTCACATTATGAATTTCTCGTATAACCAAATGACTGATTAAACATATTTGCTACGTTCTTATCTACAACTATTTGCTACCTTTTGCATTTACTGATTCTTTCAGTTTTCTTAAACTTTTCTTTTTCTTTTAGGCCGGAAATATAAATAGTAGTACTTCAAACTAATTTTTTTTTTGCATCTGGGCTCAGTAAGCTGTTTATAAAACTGTAGTTGAGTGAAGAAAATTGGCATTGCGATTTAAATTCTGCGATTATAACTTTTGCTGAACCTTATTTTTCTTATTTCTTTTGTAAATAATATTCATATATTCTCATTAATTTAAATACATGTTATTTATCTTTACATTAATGAGTCATTGTTAAATGAAATTCACATTGGCATAACTAGAAAAAATAAATTTAAAAAAGTGAATTTAAAAATCCAAAACTCTACACCCAGCCTTTCTCAAGTTTATTAATTGCTCTGAACATTATATGATTCTGTCATTACCTTTCCAGGAAAATAGGAACCTTCTTATCTAGAGTTATATCTTACTATCTCATGAAGAAGATTAGATTGTTGTCTCTTATTAAGCAATTAATAAACCTCATTGAAGGATGGGCTACTCAAAATTTTAATTCTTTATTGAGTTTTAATATGCCAATTTTTTATAAAGAGGTTTTGGTCTACTACATAATAAGAAAACTCACATAGGAATAATAATTTTAAATAAATGTGTCAAAGTTGGAAAAAGGATAAAAAAGTTATTTTTACATCAAAACATATATTTAGTATATATTGTGTTCTACTCTTGTGGATTTCTAAATTTCAATATAGCATTTATAAAAAAAATATGAAACTTCAATTTTAGCAGATTCCCTACCTAGTAGATGATGAAAATGAGGTCTGTTCAAAATGATGTATTTGTCTGTTTCTGCGTCACTAATGGCTGAAATCAGACCAGTTTTGAGGGGGTCATTTCGATATTCAAAATATCTCTGTTATTATGAGTCTGGTGGAAAACTTATATAGCAATAAGCAATCTTATTGCACATTCAATTGTCTATAAATGTTGTCATATACATTTATTCTTTATCTTGAATATTATCCAAGATACTTACATTCTTTAATTTTCTGCCTTTATTATATGAGATACGTGTAATTCGTTGCGTGATGACATCATCGATTAGAATTGTACGTTCTTGTTTCAAAAATGTTTATTTAATCTATACCATACTCGGTATTTAACCATTTCAGTCAACAATAAAGATAATATTTGTTATTGGCAGAAATCAGACATAGAATAGTGGGGGTATAGAGGGAGGTGAATTCAAAAATTCAAAATATTTCTGTTGAGTGGGATTGTAAAATTTTATGGAACCCATCTTCTTCATATTTCCATGGAAAGGGTCACCAATAATATTTTTTTTCCACCCAAACTTTATTGATACTGCCCTACATGTTTCGTTGCTTACGTGCTTCCTCTTCAGGGGCTATCCCTTTTCAAAAAAAAATGAATAACATTAATTTAACAAAACCCTTAATAATTTTTTGCTATATATTTTATTAATAGGTGCCTATATACATGATATATTTATTAAATCTAATTATAGATTGCTACTTATATTTCTGAAGTGCTTGTTTCCCTTTTACATTCATTGCGACTGTCCTCACAGAGGAGGTAGTTGATACTGAGGTTCCCGAGGTAGGTTAAGTCAGCTGACTAAAAATCGATTATTTGCACGTCAACCTTAACTCGAGTATTTTGCTCATAATTTAAAATCGATTAATTTAAGATAAAATGTTATAGAATATATGGTTGAGGTATTTAATTTCTGTTTACCGCCTTTTTTTCTCTCTACAACCTATCTTTTTAAACTATTGATGATCTACAATAGCTGTTCTAGCATTTTTTTGTAACTCAAGTATTAAGCGAGCTATTCGTGCTTTCTTGTTTTCAGCCTGCAGTTACCCCCCCCCCACCTTATACTCATCCTTTTTTGTTGTTTTTTTTTATATTCAAATAAGGAATAAGTTGAGAGGGGAGATTGCAAGTGTGTTATACCAGCACAGGAGAAATCTGCTTAGTTTATGGAACCTCGTGTGATGGACTTTTTAGTCATGATCCTATACTGAAATGTATAAAATTTATCATACAGGCACATTGTGAAATTAAGGCTATTTCTCAAATTGTTGAATATTTGTTAAGGGTTGACACTTAAATTCCCTTATGGGATTTAATATTAGTCTTGAATCAGTTAATGGCTCAGGGGCCAATCTGTAAATTCATGAAAGCCCTCAGCCCTTGCAGCTGGAGACAATGTCATTTTTAAGGATATTTAAGTATCTTTAATGTAGTCTGCACATCACATTATTTCATACACAATATTTGCTTTACTGCTACTGAAACGGAACCTGATACTCATGTCTCTTCTTCAGATGATCAGCAAAGCTGACTGCTTTGTCCAGTTCCTCTGCTCCACCAACTATGGAAATGATAATTTGTGTGTTTCATTACAGTTCTTAAACAGACCTTGGACATACAAAATTGGCATATTATAGCTCATTTTACTTGCTTCCACTAAGAAGTAATCGGCCAAAAATTTTGAAACATTTTTAATACTTAACACATGTGAGGTGTGTAGCTTCAAAACCAGTTTCATCGTTTTATCTTCATTATTTCTTTAGGAGAGTAAAACTTCCTTTTGCCTTACTGATCAGTTGTTTGAAATTTTTTGATACCTATTAAAAGAATTAACATCCGTAATTATTTCATGTATTCCGGCAATTTTAGATTTCTGGAAATTTATTAAATTGGATAGAACTGGTTTTGAAGGAAAATAGGTTATTAAGAAGTGTTTTAATGCTGTAAGGTTAATAATATTACAGGAAGGAATCATAAATTAGTTTTTAACTAGAAAAAAAAAGTATTATTATTTTTTTGTGGTTAAATAAAAAAAATAAAAAAGCTGTTATAGGTGTTGAAGCTTTCTTGCTGGGTGTTGTCACTTTGTTTATTTCTTCAGCTATCTGCTCCAGTAGTCTTAACTCCTCACTCTCGAATTTTTGAAAGGTCTGCGACTCTCTTCCCCAGACGTTTGGAATATTTTCACAGTTCTTGAGACCAGGGTATCAACTTCGAATAATGCTTGGAGAGTTGTAGGTTAGGAAGAGTCAGAAAAACCAATGGCCAGCCAGATTATTAAGGGAGTAAGTATGAACTACAGAGCAGAAGTTCATGGGTCAAGCGTGTATCATAGCTTAGAAAACTTTGTACATCCTGGTTCTGAGACAAGTGAAAATATTAGAAACAAAATTGTTCCTGAGAAAGAGAGTTTATAGAAGTCTCAAAATAATCAAGTTTACTTAGGACCACTGCAGCAGATAGCTGAATGTAGAGACAAAGTATCCGATTTCTTTATTTCGAAGTTGAAGTAAATCTGAGTAGAGTTGTAATAGGAGATGTATGTCAATGTGTTTTGCTTTCAATGTGTGGAGAGTACCCCGATTGGGTGTAGCTATGTGCTTTCTGCTGGTTGGATGTAGGGCGAACAGCTGATGTGAGAATGAAACACTCTACGAGTTCGGGGAACATGAGGCGTGGAGATGGCCGCCCAGCCGTTTCATCTGCCACCTCCGATTCATCTCGGGAGACGCAACCTCTCCTCGACCATCAAGCACCAAGTAGGTCACACATTCAAATCTTATCCTTTTCTTTCTATTATTTCTTCATTTCTTTTTCTTTCGTCTAGGTACTCAAATTTTGTATCTAAATTAAACTCCATTGAGCTTTAACTGACGCTGTGCATGATGGTTTAAAAATGTATTACTAGTATTGAAAATAAATCCTTTTAATAACTTCTTTTTTGTATACGAGAAAAATTTATTCACCTACTGGGGCTCAAAATCAGGTCTCATGAGCATCGTGGCCAGTATTTTACCAACTAGCCTATAGACATGGGTACTTAATAGTACGTAAAACTCTTCTTTATAAAATAGACCCAGATTCGTGTCCCAACTGGTTTAAAAAAAAAAAAAAAAAACTCAAATATTAATAGAAATTAAATTAATAATTATTTACTAGAGGCATATTCTGCCTATAAAATCAATAAAACTTAAGTAAACCGTTTTAGTCAGAGGGATTGCTCAAGCTACAAATAAATATAGTTGCCATATTAGGTATTCAAGCACTCTCAAGTACTTATTTGAAAATAATAAAAATATAAGTATTACATTTTTGATAAACTGGATTTCAGCTAGCCAGTGGTTATTTTTGAAAATTTCTAAACCAATATAAGCATTTCTTTGATAACAATTCCTGACACCTTAAGTATCCATCTTTAGAACAATGAAGGATCAAAGGGAAGCATAGGGGGAGCCCACCACATTGGCAAATCCATACTGAATGTGATGACAGGTTATTTTATTTTTGTTGAGTATTTCATTAGCCAGACGTATTACTAAATATCTTCTTAAGTCATATAAATACATTTGAAAAATTTGCAGAATTATAGTTTTAGAGATTTACTGATGGTTATAGAAGAAAATAATAGGGACTTGCAGAAGTATTGAGTTTTTTTTTGTTGTATGCTATCCCTGGTGTTAGTTCCAATGAACAGGAAATCCTATTTGTGTAGAAACGAACAAGGGAAGAAAGAGGGTTGCAAGGGCAAGTAGTGATTCTCCATTGTCTTCTACATGAGTCTATTGAATAGTTCTAATTTTTTTTAAAATAGATATTCACTCATTCATTAAAAATTTGGGTGCTGGTCATCTCAAAACACCTACAACCGTCTTAAACCATTGATCTTAGTCTTTAGTTAGGTTCCACTTGTTATGAATCTTCAGCTTCTACAAGTACTTCTCTCCATGATGTACTATGCGAAATGCTTGTTTTTTGCAGCCTGCCTTGCTAACTTCTTCAACAACCAAACTCTTTCATAATTCATAAAAATGTAAAGAATTTATTTTTTTAACCACTGAAAAGAAAAATTAAATTTTACTTCAAACGGGTAAAATCTGAATACTGGTATTACTGGACAAAAACTATAATAATAATAAGTATTCAATATTTACCTGTGAAGATAGTAAGCATGGAGATAGCCCTGGACACATAGTTCATTGGTGCTGTAGTTCTTGTACTAAAAAGAGAGAAAAAAGAATGTATTCCACCATTTTTAGTGAACGATGCACTCACAGTTCAGCTCACAACAATCCAAGTCCATATTCACGAATAGTTTTCTATTTGCACATTGGTAGACGTAGTTCTTGGGAAAGCATCCAGGTTCCACTGCACACCATTACAAATTGTCTATATAAAATTTACCTATTGAGGCGACCACTAAAATTGGCCTGTGGCAGGAGAGTCTCAGAGTAGCTTGTCTTGGCTAGAGACCCCTGTCCTGGCTTAATTATTGCATCTTTTGCCTATCCTCTGAACAATTAATGACCAGCCACAAACTTTCATGAAAAAATAAGCATTAGCTGCATCAACTGTTTATATATTTGCACTTCCCCCCACCTGGAGAAACTCTTGAAGCAGAAAACTTTTTTCAGAACATAGAAACTTCTGGTTTTTTCAATCATTCTGGCTTTTATATCTATTTACACAATTCATCTCGTTAACTGTCTCTCCCAGTTATTTAAACAGTTTGCAATTAAGCAATGTGAGCACACACTAATTTTACCACAAAACTTCTCAGTCCATTTGGAGGTTTTCAAGAACTTGGTCTATTCCATGCTTATTCAAAGCCCTTAGATCTTGACACACTCTTCCAGAGCACCAGTTAATACCCAAATGTTTCTAACAGTGATCAATACATTGTCAGCTTAGGCCATGTGCTGAGTCAGTCAACTGTATCTGGTACCACCCGGGTTTTGCCACTTCCTTAATGAGTTTAAACAGAAAGATTGATAATGGGTCTTCTTGTCTTAATCTACTAGTAAGCTCAAAGCCGAAAGCCACTAACTATGGAGTCTATTACATATTGTTATTAAACAACCGTGGGATAATTTACATCTATAACAAAATAAAAATTTCATAACATGGATTTATGTTATAAATGAAAATCAAGAAGCTAATTGTTGGAAAAGTTACTACTGTAACAGTGGTTTATATTGTGAGACAATATAGAACATATATAATTTGTTATTGGATTTTTTTTTTTATTAAATATAACCATGGATTCTATGCTGTGCCATTACGATTGGAGGTTCATTTTTTAATAGTCTTTTTTTATATCTTATATGGCTTTATTATATGTTTATAGACATCTTATACTTTTCTTTTATGAATGTTAGCCTGTTACACATTTTTGCACTTCTATCGCTTCTCCTCTAGTTGTAATGCTAAATAAGGACTGTATCTTCCCTGATTCTTTTTGGGAAATGAATTTCTTCATCATTTGTAATCTGCCAAGATTATTATGATTTAGAGTTACTATTATTTTTTTAGACATTTTTGTCATGTCTGTATCATTACTATTTTTTTAGAGAATGGTTATTAAATTTTGATAGTCTGAACGAAATATAAAGGAAGGGATAGTGTGTTTATATTCTGTGCAAAAAGCATCTTAAAGTATGTACTCATGAGTTCAAAATAGAGAAAAGAGACAGAAAGGGGGGGGGGGAGTACCAGCAGAGAGATCAAATTTTAAGAAGCCAAGATTTAAGGGAAAGTAAAAGTCTTCTTAGAATAATGGGTTAGTTCTAATTAATGGGCTTGGTAAAGAATAGGGTAATGTTGGTAAGAAAAGTATTTTAAATTTTTGTAAAGAAGCTGCAAAAAAGTACTAGGCATTGACGTTGGACTTATATCCATTCCCCACTCCCACTAAAGCATCCTAAGAAAATTACTTGAATAAAGTAAAAGCTATTTTTAGTTTTAACAGATTTCCCTTCAGGGAAATCAGCTATTGAGGTCGTACTCATAACGCGAGTTTTGAAACATTTCCTCAAATGTCCATCGATCCTACCCAGGAGATGACGAAAATGAGGTTCGTTGAAAATTATATACATATATCTATATATATATATATATATACGCAATTTTTGTTTGATCGTTACCAAACTTCATATTTAAGCGTTTAACGTAAAAAGAGAGATCAAGTTCGTTAATGGCTGAAATCGGACCAGTGGGAGGGGAGGATTAGAGGAGGGGATTTTTGAAAATTCAAAATATCTCCGTTATTATGCGTCGGATCGAAACATTGTATAGAAACAATCTTATTGTAAATTAAATTTACTATAAATATTGTTCTATACATTTATTCTGTATCTTGAATATTAATTTTTAGTTCCACCTCAAATAGGCCTGGAATAATACACAGACTGTCCATTTGACTTCCTTCAAAATCCATGCGATAGGCCTTGGTCCTTCATGGGCTCTTCAGCTAAAAATTCTAGATAATTTGACTTTCCTGACTGAAAGTATTAAATGTGGTTTATAGTGAAGTAATAAGTAATCCAAACAATACAATTAATCGGTCAAAACTAAAGGCTTATTGAAATTGAGGTCATACATTCAAGTCACTTTAAAGTCTGAAAATCAAGAGTCATATCCAGATAGATATTGTGTTGCACTTGTCCTAACTTCCTGTGGTGGCCAGCCAGTGGCTGTGTGATTGTGTCAAAGGTTGTGAATAGGAGTACTTGCCACCACTTCCCAGTAGGGCTGTTAATATATATATATATAAATATATATATATATATATATATATGTATATATATATATATATATATACATACATACGTACATATACATGTATGTATATCAAGATAGATATGTAAATCAGTACATAAATACAGGTGGCATCTTCTGTTTGTAAAAGCAGTGACTAGAAAATATGACTAGTTTACACAATGTCTATGATTTGTATTTTTTTATGAACATTTAGAAGGCGCTACCACCCTTCTTCATCGGGTGAGATTTAAATTTGTTGTTCATAATAGGCCTCATGATATTTATATTGTTTTAATTGAGGGAATTTAATTGTTTATTTTATCGAGCAGTTGCTAAACCCTTTTAGAAAATTTCTTGTAGGGGAATCAGTTATTCAGGTTTTACACATGATGCGATTTTCAAAAACATTCTTCAAATGTCTCGTCAACCATCCCTAGTAAATTACAAACATGAACTCTGTCCAAATATAATTATATATATATATTATTTTTACTTAATCATTTCAAAACTTAATATTTAAACATTTCATATAGTTCAAGGTTCAAATAGATCAGGTTAGTAAATATAATCAGATGCTGCAAAGATGTAGAAATGGGGTGGAATGCTTATTTCAAATATTTCCGTTTTTATGCATTTTATCAATAGTTTTTATATGATAAATTCTGTTTATGAAGATATTTTCTTCCTTCAATGAACCCTCAATCCTACTGATGGAGTTTCTAGAAAATATAATATCAACAGGCACTTAATTAATTTTTAAATCCAGTTTTCATAGGTTCTTACTAAGAATGAAATCGAGAATTGTAGGTGACATTTCAGTGCTTGGGAACTCTGTGTACACAGACTTTTTATATTCTTCTTATTCTGGTCCCAATATTCTTAGACATTCTTCATAGTTTAATGGCAAGGGCCATCAATAAAAACACCCTTCTTTCCCCATAAACTTTATTCACAATTGCCCTATATCTTTGTGGCTTAACTATCATCTCTTCAGGGGCCATTCCTTTTCCAAAAAATAATTTGATTTTTAAAAAAACCCACTGATAATTCATTGCTACATACCGTATTCATAAGTGTGTACTAAAATAATATATTTATTAAATTTAATTACATAAGCTTACTTTTTGTAGTGACTCTTTCCATGAAGAATATATAATAATTATATTATATATTTATATTATATAATTTTTGTGTCAACCCTTTTAATGTAAAATGGTAGCTATTTTCTTCTTTTCATATTTATTTCAGTTTTTTTAGCAAATTTCCTTTAAGGGAAATCAGCTATTCAGGTTCTAGTCTGATGCGATTTTCAAAATGTTTCTTCAAATGATGAAAATGAAGTCCATTAAAAAGTATATAGTTGACTGTTTATACTCTGGTGGTCCCAATTTTTGTTTAATTGCTGCCAAACTGGATATCAAGCCCGTTAATGCCTGTAATCAGACCATTAGAAGGGGAAACCCCTCCCACTGGTCTGCTTTCCTCCATTAATGGGCTTGATCTTTAGTTTTGCATAAAACGTTAAAATATCAATTAATACTTTTTCAATTTTTTATTGTATTAATAATATAGAAATTTTTCATCATCAGGCTAATTGTCTTTTAGACATTTTACTTCTGTTTTAAATTCTTTTCATTACTCCATTAGTAGTCTAAGTCATAGAGCAAGAGTCTTTAAGTATGTTCCACAGTAATTCGGTTGATCTATTAGGCCAAAACGACTTAAGTAAGAGTTTATTTTTCCATGTCCTGTTAATAATTGTGTCAAGTAAACAATGTCCAGAACCAATCTTACTGTAAATTTCATTTGCTATAAATATTTGTTTGTTATATATACACTTCTCTATCAAGATATTTGCATTTTTTAGTTTTCAGGCTACTGCAAACCCTCACTCCTACTTATGTCATTAAAAATAAGCTGTTATATCATGAACCACTTTATTCTAATCTTAAATAGCGAATATTGTTTTCATTGAGCTTTTACTGTGTGAGATATCTGCAAATCTGCTCTCTGTGGCTTTATAATTTAAGATTTTATGTTCGGAACTACATTATATTTATTTGATTATCACCACACTGAATATTTGAGCCTTTCATTCTAGTACAAGACAAAAAGTTAGAGTCAATTTTAAGGATGTGTTTTTTCATTTCTTCACATGTCTGTCTCTTAAACACTTTTCTACATAAAAATTTGAAAAATGACAGAATTACTTTCATTGTCATATGTTTCCTTTCCCCAAAATTCCATCAAAATTGAAACTGGTGAGGTCTTAAATTTTTGTATTGTTCTGACATCGAATATCCCTTAGATTTATTTAATTAGAACAGAAATAGATCTTGTTTTTATATAAGCTAAAACATTTAACTTTTGTGCATGTGCTTCTAGTCGTAATACAGTGTAAACAATTTGCTTACTGGTATTTGAACGCTTATTAAAAGTATTGTACATAAGTATACAGTATCTTTAATCTTTATTACTCATTAACTATTAATATAATTTTCTTACTTATAGTTGTTGCTGAAAGGTGAAAAAATCCCATTCATTAATATAGATTTATTTAGAGTTTATGTATATATGTCTGGTGTCGTTTAAAACAAAGGCTTTCCATCTCCATAAATTTTGTTCGTTTTGCACCTTGCATGTTTTGAGGTATTAATAACACATCTTCAGGGGCCAATATTTAACTACGAATTTAAATCAAACAATATTTTTTTATAAAATCTGAAACTACAATTCTTATATTAGTATTTTATTACACATTACAAATTCAAACCCAAATTGAAACAAACCACGTTTAAAAGTAAATAAAACTTATATTCTATTATGTCAGTTCTATAAATTTGTATAAACAAACTTTCAATTTTGACAACATTAAAATAAATATTAGTCATAGAAATGCAAGACAAAAATAAATAAATATTCATACTATAATACAACAAAACAAAGCCTGTTGAAGAAAAAAATATATAATAAATTATGATGCGAATATAAATACAATTGAGATTTAATCTGATTTGGAAAACCTTAGTTATATCCTCCCGTACTAAGTGGGTCATCATTCACCTTGGAGATAGCAAACACATTTCCAGTGTGGAGTTTAACTCACAATTAATATTTAAATATGGTTTGAATTACGGTGCTGGTCTTAATCTCACTTAGTAAACCTCAAATCATGAGTTCGATTCTCACCTGAGCAACAGGAATTTATTTAGTGACAAACTCTTTAAATAAAATCTTTAGTCCCACCCTGTCTAGAAAAAGGTGGGGTAACCTTTAGGTAACCCGTCTCAATTAGCCGTAGAAGCACAAATTGGATGTTAATAAATTACATAAATATGGTTTAATTATTAATTTAATATTAAACATTTATGTGTAATAAAATTCTAATATAAAAAGTATTGTGTTTTTGGGATTTACAATGATAAAAAAAAAGAAAGTACGGTTTGATTATAATTCTTTATGAAAATAATGACCCTTGAAATTGTGTTTTAAATTTCACAAAACATTTAAGGTGAAAGAAAGAAATTTATGAAGATAGATGTCTTTTTAAATGACCTGAGACATAATTTCTGAAGAAATTTTCACATTTGAGTCAGGAGAAGAAACAAAGGAAATTTATTTGCATTTTGTGCAGATAAATGTTTACCAATTAAAACACTCAGAATAATAATGGCATATTTAACTTGACATAAATTGGCAAGAAATATGACGTATACACTTACCATCTATTTTTCAAGTATCAAATGAATTTTGAGATTTGACAGAATAAACATTGAATACCGTAAGAATAATTTTGAAAATTTCTCATACACATCCTATTTTTTCAGTTTATCCAAATGTAAATAGGAGTATGTTATTATTCTGAGGGCCACAATTCCATTAGGTTTCTAATTTGGAAAGTTAACTATGAATTGCAAAAAGTTCTTTAGATTTATGAACAAGCAGTTAAAATTAATGAAGATCCAAATCTGTTTTCGCTAATAAATGCATCACAAATATTCCATTTTTTTAATAGATCTTTGTTTAATATAAATATATATAAGGAATACATGAAAACATGTGGAAAGTTTAATTTCCAAAATCAAAACCTTTCGGAATTGGTGAACCATTTTATGAAATAAATAATGGATTTCACAACATATATGCATTTTATTTGGAAATGATATTTGATTCAATATGTTTTAAACTATTGTTTTAATTTTTAGCAGTTTTTTTTTGTACGTCCTTATTTTCTAATTATTCATGTTCTTATGATAAAAAAAAATAAAATCTGTACCGCAGGAAACCTCAGCAGATTTCCTAATCTTTTCTTCTTAAAATATTTTTATTTATTTGAAGGAAACCTGCCAGTTAACATTTTAAGACCTATACTTTTTAATTTGTGTGATTGAAGCATAATATTTTAACATTTTAGAGCTATGGTAGTAAGAATTCAGTTTGCTGTCTGTGCGACTGGTCCGAATAGTAAGTTGTAAGAAAAGTCAAACAAACAAAATCAAAATGTCTCTGTTCTTAGATATCCAATGAAAAAATGTTGCATGTTAAATCACACAAATTTAAATTTGTTAGTAGGTTTTTTATTGTTATGAGCAAATTTGTATCAAAACACTTATTATTAATACATTAAAGTGCTAAATACAAGCAGAAATTCTCTGAGTACATTAGTTTTCTGCAACAGGATATCTTTTTTTTCCTGGATGTATTGTAAAAAAAAGTTTTCTTTCATGATCTAAAGCCATTAAAGAAAAATTAAAATTTATTATTGCTGAATTTTAAAAGGTCCACTTAATTTGTACATGAATTCATATACAGAAATCAGCTTATATAAACATTTTCTAATCACGTCATGGTGAACTTTAAATACATATAAAATATTGGAAAAGAAAGTTGAGTAGGAACGATATACCTAAAATGGAATTGAAGATACAGTGTAATAAAAGAAGAAAGTAAAATTAATATTATGCTGCAACTTCTGAAGCTTAATAGTTTTAGTGATAGAGAAGAAACAAAGTAACAAAGATATAATATAAACATAATTAAAATCTAAAAAAAGTTTTGTCCACCAGGGAACATCATCACTGAAGACTATTATAGTAGATCTGATGTTGACAGAAGAATAATAGTACTCACTTCAGGCATTCCGAACTAAAAGTAGTGCTTCAACTTAAAGGCATGAAAGTATGGCGACTATAAAAATGTCATTTGTTCGGAGAGTATTGCTTTTTTATTGTGAAAGATGGGCTTATAAGAACATTTGGAAGTTTTAAATGTGATAACAGGAAGTAAAAGTCTTATAAAGGCAATTGAGAAATGAATTAAGGATCCCGTTTAGCATATCTTAAGGCACAACAATGCAATGACAAAGGAATTTGAAGTTAAAACTATTGTTACATAAGGGAAGTGAGACACAAGAAAGTCATTTTCCGAAGACATCGATCATCTCATGGGTGTAGTTGGGAAACGTAATATGGAAAAATTATCTTCCAGCGAAATCTAATTGCTCCTACTACAAGGCCCCAGCTTTCACTATCTTAGAAGCATGAAAAACAAACACCAAAGTCTCGAAGTGGGATTTACTCATGACATTAAGAGAGCATTTGCTGTAATGAAATTATTTCAAATAAGTTAAGAGAATGATTACCGAGAACCCAAACTAAGATTATCCAATGATGAAAAACATCAGGTGGCATTACTCCTTTATAATTGCTAACTAATGGGGAGTGATCACCTGGGATTGGCCATAGCAGGCAATGTTAAATATATTTATAGAAGAAAAAATTCCAGTGAAATAAAGAGAGGGCCATTGACACTGCCCATGAATAGGGTTGGTATTACTGTACATACAAGCAACAGCTACTGATGTTATTGCTTGTAAATGGGAAGTTCTGATTTCCACAGAAATGGAAATTGGAAGGCAGAGAATCACAAGAATATATAGTGTTTTATGTTGCCATCTTCATAAGATTATTGAAAATGATATTTATTTTATTCACTTTATGCTACTATGGCTAATTGGGGCAGGTTACCTTCAGGTTCCCACCCTTTTCAAGCCAGGGTGGGACTAAGGACTTTATTTCATGGGACCATCACTAAATAAATTCCTACTGCCCAAGTGGGAATCGAACTAGCCACTCTAGATTTACAAAGCGAGATTAAGACCAATACCTCAACTCACATGACTAATCTGAACCCCTGAGACTTGAAAAATAAAGGCTTCAGGATGGGTGGAGAGAAATCACTTCAGGCCAGAATTGTTAGCTTGTCATTACTCCATTGACTATCGTCCATGCGGCTGACTAATGATTGAACTTCAAACCATTTTGAGTATGTAAACAACTACTTTAAAGTACCTCCAGTCTCCCCACTGCTTTGGTGTCTGTAAGAATATAAATAAGGAGGAAATAAAAAGGGGTTAGTCATCAGAAATGCAAGAATGTTTCAGCTTTGACAGCTGATCAACCGAAAGATGCTAGAACTTTCAGTATAACTATGGGTTATCTCCATCACAAATACATTATTTTCCAGCAGGCGTATTTCATCTATTGCAGTTCCAGGTTATTAGTGGTATTACTAAGCTCATTTAATTGTGCAGGATGTGTCCTGGAAGGTTTTTTTTTTAAAAATAAAGTAGATATATGTGATATTTTTGGAAACTTTTCTCATTGGTGTTAAAAAATTCTCTTTAGGTACACAAGGTATAGTAACAAAAAAAAATGAATAAAACTGAAAAATATATACATTTAAATGACAATATCTCAACAGAACATATTTAGAGGGAGTTTACTTTTTTCAATTGTGGGGCTTTTAAATATCTGGAGGAATAGTATGGGATAGTAAATCATTGAAAAATACATTGAGGCTGTAATAGTTACTGTCACAATAGTGTTTAAGGCACATGTACTTGTAACTTTTTGAAAATGGGATCAAGGTTATAGATAAAGGTAGTATAACATGAATAAAATATTTATAATTTCTGTGATACTGTGGAATATATGTATTACCCACATAAGAGCTAATTAACATACAACAAATTATCATGGTAAAATTAGCATCTCCTTATACAAATTACCTTTGATATAAACTACCGCAAATCCATAAAATTCTGTAAAATTCCTACATTTATTAAAAGTATCCTCAAATTGTGGTATGTACATGAATACCAAAACCAAGATCTATGGATATATATATCCTTAGATCTTGGTTATGGCTTTCATCTGTTAAGATTTGAAGATACTTCCAAGAGATTTTGAAATAACTTAATAGTGCTTTTCATCTAGGAAACCCACTAAAGGAGGAAAACAAACACTCCAATACATCGAATTAAAAAAATAGCTTAAAACCTATTGCAGATCTCCTGTGATTTTTTAAAACTTGAGGCCACCATTCGTCAGCCCTCTCATGTTTATGGGTTGTTTTTATATCACAAAAATACAATGATTTGCAAAAGTTATTAGAATTTTTATTAGCTTATTTTCAGAGCCATAGAATAAGTAATATACCCAATATTTTTAATAATAGTATAAAATTTTGTATCTCTAAGATTATTGGCAGGGCCAGTCGATGAAAAAAACTCCTTTGTCCATCAAATAGTTTATTAATTTTTATACTTCATGTTTTATCCCAAATATGGCTTCCATCCAGAGGCTTAAATTTTCAAGATAAAATATTGATTCCATCCATCCAAAAATAAGCAGTTTTACATTTTTTTAAAATGCAAATCAACCAACTAAAATTACACTGAAACATTTAACTACAACTACAACATTAAATGAAATGAGAAAGCGTATACCACAAAAAACTGAGACCCACTCCTCTGGAATCGAAATAAATGTTCTGCAATAGAAAAAAGATGAGCGCTATTCTCATTGAGAGAAGATTGTTTTGGCAAGATAAAGACTCGGCCTCACCACTATAGCTCATTCTTGTCGTGGTTACCACCCCCTTAGTGAGCTTCCCTGACTGAAAAATTGGGGTAGATCGCATAATAATGCTCTGTAAAAGATTTTTTGTTGAATGGAGATTTCTAAAAAATTACTTACAAACATTTTGGATGCACTGACAGATCTTATTATTTTGATTTTTACAATTTGTATAAATGTTTATAATGTAATCTAATATCTCTCTTCCGTTCAACTGATTAACCACACGACTAGCACCTAATAAATAAAGGAAAAAGAATGAGAAACACACTTGCCAAATAGAAATAGTATTGTATTAAAAAAAGTGCCTATGTTGTAAATATCTATATTTATTTTCCATACAGACAGTTTTTTAGAAGAGCCTGTTAAAATTGTGTAAAAGAACTCATGGTTCTTACCTTCTATTTTGCACTCCTCATGATAGCAAAACGGTCTGCTGAAAATATACTTGCATGAAAAAGAGATATTGTAATTTGCACAGAGACAATTTTTTTATTTATACTGTCATCTTCTTCGCAAACCGGCATTCCATATAACTTCAAGTATTACTACTACAAAAGTACTCATTAACCTAACACCGACCCCTTTCATTGGACTCAATTGTTAGCTACAGGAATCACTTTAGATCAAATAGTTTAAATCACCACTCTTTTAGTATGTGATTCCATATCTGTCAGCTTCTTTTAAAGAAGAAACTAAGTGGACCTTCTTCTCATGGACAGTGGTCTGAAGTATTAATTTCTGTAGCATTGTTTCACAAAAAAAGAAAAATTATTTGATCATATTTCACATTAAGTAACATTTTATCCTCCACTGTTTTACTAAACATTATTTTTAGGAACATCTCTTTTCAAAACGCCTTAAAATGTTATTACATGATTAAAAATTTAGCTTTAAACATTGTACCTAACTCTCAAAAAGTAACGTATTAAGAGGTTGCCATTTTATTTTATCGGTGAGTTCTCTTTCAAAAAATGTTATACAGGCTTTTTTGAAAATATTGAATGAAGCCACCTGATTTCATTTCTATGGACTGCTTTTTCAGACGGTTTCCATGTTGGGTTAAAATACTTCCTTTTTTTCTTTTTCTTTTTTTTTTCAATATTGTTAATTCTCAGAATTTGTAAAGTTTAATTTTTTTCTATTTATTTGTACATTAAGTCAGACAAAACAGATAGAAAAAGTAAAAATAATTTTTCAGCGTGACTTTTAATTTACACTTTGTTTAAATAATATAATTGTAACAAGTATGAATTTCTTATGATTAATGACTGTAATCTGTAACCTAATCCTAAAATAATACTTAATTTAGTTTTTATCTAAAACCAAATTACAATTTAAATAAAAACAAAAATGTTGGGATAAACTCGCCGTTACACTAAATTTGGCCGTCTGAAGGTGGAGTAGCGGAGTGAGTTTAATTCGTGACTGTTGTTCAGTTTCAGAGGGGCTACCTGTGGGAGGCGAGTTGGCTGAAGAATGCCACCTTAGCGGGACATCACATTATACCACACCTGGATCTATAAGCCCCTTACATTCCAGTTCCCTGCTTAAACCCCAGCAACAGGGTGAGTACAGTCATATACAACACTCAGATAACACAATAAACACACCTATCTGACGCTAGATTAAACAATGGACTAACACTTGACGAATTTCGTTAATAAGAAAATGAATTGCCATTTAACGTTGTTTCCACTGACGAGTTGATTAAATTAATTCCGAGATACGTGGAAGTAAAAAGTCCATCACGCTGGGGCTGCGTAGCTAAGCAGATTTAAAAATAGATAAATCTACATACAGGTAACACAATAGCACTATCAACATCAAGTGAATAAATACAAACGATAATAAGAAACCTCCAGACGGAAGCACATGAAATGTAAACAAACAGGTGTGCTAACTTCTCACAGAAAAGAAAAAGAATTACGGAAATGCATCAGAATATAACATATTAATTATATTGCACTGTAATTTATAATGGATCAAAATAATTTTTTTCTCAATCAATCAAATTTTAGTAGTCCAAGAACTTAAGAGGGGGGGGGGGGGTCACAACAACATATTTGCATTTATCTCGTATAATAAAGATCTCTTGAAAACAATTTATGGTATTTAAGCTTTGAATAATGTGGTTTATTACATAACAGAGTACTGTTTATGTAACATGAGTAGAAGTGGGGGTTTGCTGAAGGCTGAAAACTGGGAAATGCTAATATTTCGGTTAATATTAAAGATAAAGAATAAATGTATATAACAAAATTTGTAGTAAATTTAATTTTCAATAAGATTGGTTCTATACAAATTTTTGATCTGACATATTGTAATAGAGATATTTCGAATTTTCGAAAATCCCCCCTCTAAACCCCCCCCCCTCCCACTGGTCCGATTTCAGCCATTAACGAACTTGATCTGTCTTTTTACATAAAACGTTTAAATATTGAATTTGGTAACGATCAAACAAAAATTGCGACTGCTAAATTGGCAACAGACATATATATATATTTGAACGGACCTCATTTTCGTCATCTCCTGGGTAGGATTGATGGACATTTGAAGAAATTTTTCGAAAATCGCATCATGAGTACGACCTCAATAGTTGATTTCCCTTAAGGGAAATCTACTAAAAGTCCATCACATTGAGCTGCATCACAATTGCAACATTCATGGAATGGCTCACAATCTGAGAGTTACAAGTTTCATAAATTTGTTGTGATCTGACTGCGGCAATAGGCACTAGAAGCTGTAAGAGATGATAATTCCCACAACCTAATCACTAACAAGAATTTAGGAAGGGTTCACCAACAATCGACTCTAGTCAAAATTTAAATATATATAAATTTATAATTATATATTCACCAATAATAATTATTAATCAAAATGGAGAGGCACCTTTTAATACTATAAAGGGGGACACATCTCTATTTAAACTAGATTACAATTAAAGCACTTAGCTGTTTTTATAGAAGTTCATGCTCTGTCGTGAGAGATAGTGCAGGCGAGAAGTAGTCTGACTAAAGCTGAAGGATTAGCAAGGTCTCACCAGACAAGCATTCTCCCTCCAGAGGTTGCCAGCTTCGACTGATTTTAATCCTTTGCGACATCGCCCTTTTACAGGCTGAGGCTATGTCGCAATTTGCCCTGCCAATCAAAATATGCTCAAAAAGTCAATTTGATGGTAAATTATTATCAAAATTCATCCGTAATATTAATTAGTGTATCAATGTTAAGAGCTGTGAATGTTATTATAAAAATCCATTGGTGTTATCTACTAAAATACGAGAGCACATGGTGACAACTCCAAATTGGATAAAACTCTTATTTAAAGGTAAAACTAGACATTTAAGTATTCATAAATAATTATCTTAATGTGCTCTATGCTGGAATTATTCAGAATATAAAATATATGATCATTTGTAATGAGTTTATGTAATGCAATGTCAGATTAATTATAAATTTGACCATCTAATGAGATAATCCATATTAGACACTTGAAAGCCCATCATGCATAAACTAAGCCGATTTCTCATGTTCTGGAATATGACATGCTAATGGTCTCATTTCACTATCTATTCCCTTTATCTTCTGTAGTAATAGCCGTTTTAAACAATAATTAAAATGTTACCTGGCTGTGATATTGTTGCGAAAATTAAGATTAGCATTTTCTAGTGAAGAATAATTTACCAAGTGTGTCATCAAATAAGTTGTGATTTGATAAAAACACTAAGTTTATGTATTTAATTTTGCAATCCGAAAGAACCGTAATAGCCATCATTCATTATTTTTTTTAACAAACTTAACAATATATTTAATATTATTTTTCTTTATTTGTTACAACAACTTTATGCTTCTAGGGATAATTAGGATGGGTTAATTAGAGGTTACTAACCTTTTCTAGCCATGGTGGAGTGAAGGATTTTATTTAATGAGTTTGTCACTAAATAAATTCCTATTGCCCAGGTGGGAATCTAATGCACCACTTTAGGTTTACCATGCGAGATTAAGACCAAGGTCTTAACTCACATGAGAAACCTGAGTCTCCCCCCCCCCCTGTAATAAAGGTCTCTGGACAATATTTGATATTTAAGCTTCGAATAATGTGGTTTATTATATAACAGAGTATTGTTTATTTAACACGAGTAGAAGTGAGGGTTTACTGAAATCTGAAATATGCAAATATCTCAGTTAATATTCAAGATAGAGAGTAAATGTATATAACAATATTTATAACAAATGTAATTTGCAATAAGATTTATTCTATAAAACTTTTCGATCCGACTTATAGTAACGGATATATTTCAAATTTCTCCCCTTCTAAACCTCCCCCCCAGGTCCGATTTCAGCCGTAAACGAACTTGACCTTTCATTTTACCTAAAACACTTATATATTGAGTTTGGTAACAATTGAACAAAAATTGCGACCACTAGAGCGGTAACAGACAAATATATAGATAGATAGATCTATTATATATATATATATATATATATATATATATATATATATATATATACATAAAGTCCGTCTCGCAGGGGCTGCGTAAACTAAGCAGATTTCTCACATGAAGTTTTACAATAGAGAAATTTCACGAGAGGCGAGCAGTTAATGAAACGACCGAACTAGCTTTTGGCGGGAAAGTCACTTTGTCCGTTAGCCGTCCAGATTTAATAAAAATGCAAATATCTCGGTTAATATTCAAGATAGAGAATAAATGTATATAACAATATAGTAAATTTAAATTGCAATAAGATTGATTCTGTACAATTTTTCGATGACACATAGTAACGGAGATATTTTGAATTTTCGAAAATCCTCCCCTCTAAACTCCCCCTCCCACTGGTCCGATTTCAGCCATTAACGAACTTGATCTTTCTTTTTACATAAAACGACTAAATATCGAGCTACTAGGTAGGATCGATGGACATTTGAAGAAACATTTCGAAAATTCCGTCATGAATACAACCTCAATAGCTGATTTCCCTTAAGGGAAATCTGCTAATATATATATAGTTTTGAACAGACCTCATTTTCGTCATCCACTAGGTAGGATTTTTGAAAATCGCTTCATGAGTATAGCTGATTTCAAGGGAAATCTGCTAAACGGTATAAAACAACCATCTGGGGGTGGGGGGGCATTGCTGAATTAAATAGATTTGCTTTACAGCATTTTTCTGATTATACATTTCCCCCCTTGTTTAAAACCTCACACCTCCTTGTCCAATTTTAGCTAGCAAAAAATCTTGATATTTAATTTTACATGAAACTATTAAATAATAATTTCAGTAAAAATCAAACAAAAATAATGGTTGCATTATAAATGTGAATTTGATTGGACTTTATTTTCATCATCTCCTAGGTAGCTTTGATATGGACAGTTATTGAAAGGTTTCAAATTTTGTATCCTGGCTACAATCTCGGCAGCTGATTTCCCTTAATGGAACATGTGTTTCTTCCACAAGCTGTTTATTTCATAATTGCTCCATCTGTGCCTATTAGAGCTGGCTGGCCTCGACTAAGGTCTAACTCAGTCTCATGTATGTTTATTAATATATATTTTCCTCCAGGCAACACTTTTTGAAAAATAAATTTAGAGTATTTCTCAAGAATTTAAAGATAAAAGTCCGTCACGCAGGGGCTGCGTAAACTAAGCAGATTTCCCTCGCTAATAGATAAATATACATACTGCTAACACAACAACACCGTGAATAAATACAAACGGAAATAAATGTTTCATCCAATTTCAATAACCTGCCGACAGGAAGCGTTAGGTTAGAAATGTAAACAAACGGGTCGGCCTGCGTCACACCGGAAAGAAAAACAATTACTGAAATATATCAGAATATAACACATTATTTTATTGAGAGCTATTTACTATATCTAGTACTGTAATTAATAATGAGTCAGAATAATTGTTATCTCAATCAATAAAATTTTAGTAGTTCAAAACTTTAAGATGGGGGGGGGGGGGGGGGTCGCCAGCGCATATTTGCATGTATCTCGTATAATAAAGGTCTCTTGAATACAATTTTTGGTATTTAAACTTCCAATAATGTGATTTATTATGTAGCAGAGTATTGTTTATGTAACATGAGTAGAAGTGGCGGTTTGCTGAAAACTGAAAAATGCAAATATCTCGGTTAATATTCAAGATAGAGAATAAATGTATATACAATATTTATAGTAAATTTAATTTGTAATACGATTGATTTTGTATAATTTTTCGATCCGACGAATAGTAACGGAGATATTTCGAATTTTCGAAAATCCTCCCCTCTAAACCCCCCCTCCCCGTAGTCCAATTTCAGCCGTTAACGAACTTGATCTTTCTTTTTACATAAAACGATTAAATATCGAG
Organism: Riptortus pedestris; assembly: GCA_019009955.1. Lineage (NCBI taxonomy): Eukaryota > Metazoa > Arthropoda > Insecta > Hemiptera > Alydidae > Riptortus > Riptortus pedestris. The sequence goes on from CM032228.1 coordinate 20,939,730, forward strand.
TTTGGTAACGATCAAACAAAAATTGCGACCGCTAGAGCGGTAACAGACAAATATATAGATAGATAGATAGATAGATAGATAGATAGATAGATATAGATATATATATACAGTTTTGAACAGACCTCATTTTCGTCATCTACTAGGTAGGATCGATGGACATTTGAAGAAAAATTTCGAAAATTCCGTCATGAGTACAACCTCAATAGCTGATTTCCCTTAAGGGAAATCTGCTAAAAAGAAGAAGACATTTCCTTATTATTATTTCTAATAATGGTAAGTATAAACTTGAAGTCAATACCTCTCTCTGATATGGGCACCATGGAATTATGTCTCATTTTCTTTCAATATTTCCATTTCTTTCATCAGTATAAAGAAGTTAAGTATAAGTGTAAATATAACTTACTAATAATCAACACTTATTTTCGTCTACAGGGCCAACGTCTGTGATAGCTTACCCAGCGCCAACCCATGGTGAAGCAAAATGCAGTCACTGTGGATCGGTGAAGGCTCGTGGTGATAGTGATATTCATAATAGGATAGATAGGATAAGCAGGTAAATTTATTTATCATTATTTATATTCCATAAAAAAATAAGATTACAATTGATAATATTGAATAATAATAACAAATACTTCATCTTACGAGGAATGAAAAATTTATTTCATAATTATTGCTAATGCAAATTAACAAAAAAAAGAAGTGCTTTATTTTAAAATTCTTTATGTTTACTATTGCGCATTTCCTTTCTATGAATTTGTGTATTTTTTCAGACAATTAGATGCATTAGAGCATTCGGTAGCGAGTGATGTTAGGATGATCCTTTCTTTACTTCGGCAACAAGTTGGCGGTCGAAGCTCAGATTCTCTTCCTGAAACAAAAGAGGTACATTTATTTTGTATGTAAATAGTATGTAATTAAAAATCTCTTTTTGGTTAGTCTTTGTAAATGCAGACTCAAAATGCTCAGGTGTAATAGATGTTTAAATATAAAACTGGAATTTACCCACAGATGTACCTGGCTGCGAATGTAGTAAAATGTTAAACCCCATCACTTTCTTTCTTTTACTTTAGCTGAAGATTTTCAACTCATTCGATACAAGTTTAATCAAACAGCAGATTTAAATATCACAGAAAGTTTTAAGTTCTGTTTCTACAATCTATAGTTTGTGAAATTTTAAATGGTAACAGAAAACCACTGTTTGCTGTTGCTATTTAAAGAAAAATACTCGTGAATTGCATTGCATTGTTGTGGATGGATAAATCACAATGATTTTGGTAGTTTCGAAACATGCGATTTCGGTGTGAGAATAAAAGAAAGACCAGCAAAAATGTTTGATAACAGTAAATTTTGGATGAGATGATGCTGAAACATACAATAACCAGGTGGTGCCCTCTGACTGCTATACCCATGTATGCGCACACACATACACAACAAACACGCACATGTCACCATGTATGAGGTGACCAATTTTTGCATTCTTCTAAGCTGGCCTTGCTTTGGCCTTCATGCAGTTAAATGGAATACGAAAAAATGAGTCTGAAATAATGTAAAGAATTTCCCTCTGGCTAGGGAATATACATTTTAACATAAATAAGTCATAGTTTAGTTCTTCTACTAAAATCAGCTCCTTATATTGAGAATATTTCCAACTTCATACATACTTAGCAGAATGATCTGTGATATATTTATATTTTATGAGATTGTAACGGCCAAGCTGGAAGAAGGCCGCTAAACACCCTTTCTCAACATATGCCATTGCATGAAATACTATAATTTGATAGTATTTTAATCATTAATAGTTAAAAATTATTATAAAATTGGTTAGAACAAAGCGTATACAAAATTTTTAATTTATTAAAGTTCAATATGTTCAAAGAAATTGGTGTCAGTGATTCCAGTCCTCCAAAAGTTACTGGTACAGTGCATAAGACACTGAAATGCTGTACTAGGTGTCATGCCAGGTTCAAACTAACAGACAATTCACTAAATAATATTGTTTTACTGTTCCTGGAGCTTTAATTTGGGCATCTCCCATTCCCCCCGTGCTCCTGAGGCACTTTAGTAGCACACTAACAGAAGTATTGATCTTTGATTTATAATGCCACCACACTATGGTCAAGAATGAGCTTTGATGTCACACCAAAGCAAATTTTGCAGGTCCTGCTTCTTCATAGGTTGCTGAGTTAGAAATTTATTTTATATAAACTATGAATGTGAGGTAATTTATTATTTTCTATTGCAGGCTAGTTGGTTAGATGCGCGTTCTAGGCCTTCGCCTGTTCGAAGGAGTTCTAGTGTACCTCAAAACACTGATGTCACCATTCAGACCCAAACTAGGTAAGGTCATTTCAATTACATTCAAAAAGTATTTATTTATTAATGTGTTATTTATAATAAATCTCTCAATAATTTGAAGGACTCACTCTAAAAAGGTTTTAATTGGCATATAAAAGTTGCTTATAAAGACTAAGAAACATTCACCCATTTTGCTGATGCTTATTCTAAGTGACTATTTAACTTGCATTATCTGAATAAACCATATACAGTTGATGTTATTTATTTACAAATTAAAATTCCCGCCTGGGCAAATAGGAATTTATACAGTGATGAACTCATTAAATAAAATCGTTAGTCCCACTCTGGGTAGAAAAAGGTCTTAACCAGTATATAACCAGCCCCAATTAGTCAAAGTAACAAAAAGTGGATGTTAATAAATAAATAAGGATGGGTTATCTAGACTCCACTCTTTTGTAACCAGGGTGGGACTTGCGATATTATTTAATGAGTCTTGCACTAAATGAATTCCTATTGCCCTGGTGGGAGTTGAACCCATGGTTCTTGGTTTAGCCAGTTAATGGCTATCCTGACCCCCCCCCCCCCCCGCATACAGTTTAAACACTAGCAGGGAATATCATTAGTCTGATTACTTCAGAATCAACATTTTTGCACTGTTTGAAACCATTTTACACAACGTCTTCAAAATACAATTGTAACATTTGATCATATACAATATTTTGAAATGAGACCTTCAATTTTTTGTTTAAAATTGTTTATTTCCCTCAGAGGAAATCAGCTTTTGAGATTTTTGAAAAATCCAGCAATCCTACCTAGTAGATGATAAAATTACCATACATATTTGTGTGTGTGTGTGTGAGAGAGACGTCATTTTCGTCATCTTCTGAGTAGGATTAATGGACATTTGAAGACATTTTTCAAAAATTTCATCAAGAGTACAACCTCAATAGCTGATTTTCCTTAAGATAGACAGATGTAATGATATAGAATATACATCTGATATTAATACATGGATGCATTTCAGAGGTCAAGAGATGTCGCGATTACCCGTGCCTTCTGCTGTCCAACAACAAGGCATCATCGTCCCCAGGAGAAGCCAATCACAACCAGTTGATTTATCTCAGGTTAGAATAGATTTTATATATTAGAATAGAGTTTATATTATTAGTTTGGGACTGGAGATGTGTGTCCTTGTTTTTCTTTTATTTAAATTTCCCATTTATAAATTTGTTTAATTATTCATGAAGGTAGGAAATGTGTATATTTATTTTTATATTAAAGTGAAACGAATCTTCCCAATATATCCCCTTCTAATTATAAGGCAAATTTCTTAAATTTGACTCAACAGCATAGCCAGTGTCAACGTGTAGCCAGTCAGCTTAAGTTAAACAAACAAACAGTGTGTAGTGGATCATACCATTTAATTAGCTATCCTTATATTAATATTTATTTATTAACATTCACTTTTTGCTACTTTGGATAATTGGGACAGGTTACCACCTTCTAGCCCTAGTCCTTCTAGCCAGAGTGGGATTAAGGATTTTATTTAATGAATTCCATCACTAAATAAATTCCGATTTGCCCAGGAAGGAAAGGAACGTGCCACACTGGGTTTACCATGTGAGATTAAAGCCAATGCTTTAACACATATCTAACCTGAGCCCCAAACCCTTATATTATGTTGCAAGAGTCAACTATGATTCCCCCCCCCCCCTTGATTCTAGAAAGTATGCCAATATAAGGGTATATTGTATATGGGGCTCAGGTTAGCCATGGAAGTTAATTTGATGTACTTAATCTCACTTGTTAAACATAGAGTCATGAGTTCGATTTTCACCTGGGCAATAGGAATTTATTTAGTGATCTTATTAAATAAAATACTTAGTTCCACCCTGGCTAAAAAAGGGTAGTAACCCTGAAGACTAAACCTGTAGATATCCCGTCCCCATTAACTTTAGTTGCACAAAGTGGAGATTAATAAATATCAATTGCTTGCAAATAAAATGGAATCACATGCTTCATGTTTATGCAGAATATCATTCTCTAATTTGTCTCTTACTAAATTCAAATTGCTCCACCCATTTGGGGTAACCAGATCTTTTAAGTGTCATTTAGCATGATGACTAAACTTCCTTTAGAAATATAAGAACGTTATTCGGTTGCATGATGCCGATTAAAAGTAATGAATCTATCGATTCCAATGTTGATCAAATCCATCTTGCAAAGATTTTCACATGCGTCTTTAATTAAAACAAGTTTGCTACAGAACCACAATCTAATAGATACCAGATGCTTTTACTGGATTAGTATTGTACAAAAAGCCAGCACAGAAACTATTGTATGAGAGAAAAAAATGCATTCATATATGGCCTTGTTAAGTTATTATGTTTAGAGACGAACTTAACCAAAAATGCAAGAACAAAATATTTATATAAATAAAAACATAAACATATGCTTAAGTAGATCGTAACCTTTAGTCGTTTAATAACCTCGCCCAGGCTGATATCGTTTTTAACTATAAAATGTTACTCACTTTAGGTCCTAGCTGTGGTTAAGCGTCCTTGTACTTGTTGCACTCACATTCACTACCGTTCAATAGTTAAAGCGGGCACATAACTGTCTTTTTAAAATGTTTTAAGTAATGGGCTCTTGTGGGATGCACACTCAACGACTAGTAACCAAGCACTGGACATCGTATTAATTAAACATATGTTTTTAAAATAACTGCTACAGGATTCCCTAAACATATGTTTAATAACCGCTACAGGATTCCCTAAACATATGTTTAATAACCGCTACAGGATTCCCTAAACATATGTTTAATAACCGCTACAGGATTCCCTAAACATATGTTTAATAACCGCTACAGGATTCCCTAAACATATGTTTAATAACCGCTACAGATTCCCTAAACATATGTTTAATTACCGCTACAGATTCCCTAAACATATGTTTAATAACCACTACAGATTCCCTAAACATGTGTTTAATAACCACTACAGATTCCCTTAACATATGTTTAATAACCGCTACAGATTCCCTTAACATATGTTTAATAACCACTACAGATTCCCTTAACATATGTTTAATAACCGCTACAGATTCCCTTAACATATGTTTAATAACCGCTACAGATTCCCTTAACATATGTTTAATAACCGCTACAGATTCCCTAAACATATGTTTAATAACCGCTACAGATTCCCTTAACATATGTTTAATAACCACTACAGATTCCCTAAACATATGTTTAATAACCGCTACAGATTCCCTAAACATATGTTTAATAACCTCTACAGCCTAATTAAATTGATTCTCTTAAAAGACTACCCTCTAATAGACATCTGATCCTGTTAGAGGAATAGTCTTATAAAGCTGGCATAGATGCTTTAGGGTTTGTTGAAATGGTGTTCATTTATTGCTTATTATGAAAAAATTCTGTTATAGAATCATCATCTAATAGATGTTTGATTCATCTATATACATACATTTTCTATTTGAATTCGAGAGAGATAAACTCTTTTCACATTTCAGACCACTCTAAGAACAATGACATCAAAAGTGAAAATCTTGTCTGTCTCTCCTCCCGTTTGTTACTCCATCAATCAAAAACGGCTTGGAATATTCCTATACACTTTTATATTTGTGAGCCAACCTATCAAGAGGTACAACACGGACTATATGAGAATTCAAATTTTCAACCAGGAAAATGGAGGAGTGAGGGGGTGGGGTTACTTCAACATGGAAACTCATATTTGCTAATATTTTCATTAATAATGGTTTTATTGAGGAAATGGACCATCTCCATCTAATAGATGTCTAGTCCTTTTAGAGTATCAGTGTAATTAGACTAGCCTAATTAAGCTAGTTCAGAAGCTTTAGGAATAGCCGTAGTCATATTCTATTATAAGTTGTTTGTTGACTCTAGTTAAAGAACATCTAATGGATGCCGATCCTTTTACAATATTAATTAAATTAAGCAGCACTGTAACTGTAGAAATTGACATATTGGCATTCAAATATTGCTTAATTGTATTCGTTTTGCCAAACGGTCATCATTTAATAGATTTCCAATCCTTTGCATTATTAATTCAAATAAGCAAGCAGAAAAATTATATGAATCAACAAAGTGGTATTCATAAGTAGCTTAACTGAATATTGAAAGGACCTAATTGATGTCTTATCCTTTTGCAATATTAGTTCAATTAACCAGCAGTGCGGCTGTAAGAATCAGCAATGTCTTATTCATATATTGCTTATCCTAATTTGTTGATCCTTGATAGGCAAGATTGGAAATGTACCTATAAAAAGCTATAGGTCTTATTAGTTCAAGAAAGACACTAGTCAATCTGTTGAAGTAAGAACAGTAAGAATAATCAAAGTGGTATTCATATATTGCTTCACAATCTCGATGCAGATGTGATGTTTTTTTAAATACCTAATAGCTGGGTGCAATTATTTAGTATGTCATATTAATGTTTTTTAATAGCGAAATGAAATTAACTGCAGCAATTTTCTGAAAGGACCACAGGTGAAGTCGGTCCAGTAGTGAGGAAATTTACTCGCTAATGACTAATTATGATAACCACCTCATCTCTTAGTTATACTAAAACTGCTAAACAGTTTTAAATTTTTCTATGTTTCTATTTTCTCAGAAACAAAAAAAAAACACTTAATGATTTAGTTTATGGCATTGCTACAAATAAACATATTCTTTTTTTTATTAAAAGCTAATTCTCATTTTTATTACATGGGAAATAATGTTGTGCAAAGAAAAAAATTATGTGAATCTTAATTTTTTTTTTTTTTTTTACAGTTTTGTATAGATTTGTTTCATTTTGTCAACATTTTCCCCCCTAACATTTGAATGAAAACCCTCAATGGAACTTTGTGGCAATAGCACAATCATCTACTATTTGTTATCTCAATATTTGAAATATAGAACTTTATGGGAGAGGTAAAATAATAACACTATTTAAATTAAAACTTTTATATTATTTGTAAGCAATTTATAAAAAGCATTGAACCTCACCGCACCTCAGTTTCGTTAGCATTGAGAGTGTTAATTGATCGTAATTTTTTTATCATTGATTGGCAGTGCTGGAAATAGACCTATAAAAAGTCATTGCAGTCATTCTTAAAATCATTGTAAAAGCATTCAATTATTATTTTATGTTGTTTATACGTTAACTGAAATCAATTTAATAAACTACTTTTTGATATAAGAGCAAAGCATTAACAGTTAGGTAAATGTTTTTATTTTAGTTTCCGAACCAACCAAAAACAATAAAATTTTCAAACAGCCTAAACTTACTCTGACTGATTTAAGCAGTATGCGTTTTCAAAATTGAGTAGGGAGAATGATTTAAGCTTTTCATAGTTCATCCTATAAGAGCAAACAGGTGTAGTAAATTATTTTCTTTTTTGTTGATTTTAGTGAAAATACTTGCTATATTTGAATCTAAGAAAATCTGTGTAAGTGACATGAATTTTCCCAGAATAATTCAATGTTTCTTGTTGGTTAACGTATTTATGATGTTGGAAAATGAATTAGCTTTAAACTATAATAGAAAATGTGTACTCAAGTGTCGCTTTGCTTCCATAAATCATTTTAAAGGATTATAACGTTTTATTTAACTATTTTGTAAACACTTTTTTCCAGCCTCCAGGAGTACAAAGGCACAATGATGATCCTTCCCTAACTTCAAATCTCCTGTAAGTTTCTATGTATACTCAGAATCGTAGCATAACTTTATAAGAACATTGAAAAATCTGTCAACACAGACTTTCTTCTTCGCCTTGCTTGTTTTGCTTGATTTAATTTCATTATACTTCAAAAATGTACATTTAAAGTTATCAACAGCTAACTTACAATTGCTAGACAATTCACAACATTTGAGCAGAATTTTGTGAAGAAAATCATTGTCTTGTTATTACAATAGTGTTATATTTATTTAAGGATGTAAATAACATATTGAGTATGTGTAGAAATTGCTAAATGCATTTAAATCTTAACACCTGTATTCCTTTATCACTACAGTGTAACAGAAAATGTTTTATTTTTATATGGATTATATGGAATTTTATTAAATTACTATTTATTTCACCCTTATTTCTTTATATTTCTAAACATTTGCCAATTTAAAGACTCAATATAAGTACTAATCATTGCATGAAATTTATTTAATACATGTATGTATGCATTAAATGTCATTAGGAGCTGAGGTAAGCCATGGGAGTTAAGGCGTTGGCCTTTATAAGCTTGGCTAACCTAGAGAGTAGGGCAACAGGAATTTATTTAGTGAGTCGCTAATTAAATTCCTTAGTCCTATCCTAGCTAGAAAGGGTGGTAACCTGTAGATAGCCCGTCCAGATTAGCCTCAGTATCTCAAAGTGGAGAGTAACAAATAATAATAATTGTCATTAAACAATTTAGAGAAGTGTCAAAACAGTCAAACAATTTATATCAATAATTTGCCAATGATTTATGAAGCCAATGTATTCATTAAAAAAAAAATAACACATATTTAATGATACACCATAAAGCTCTTCAATAATTTAATTATTTTCTAAAGAATATTTAAGCTAGAATCATTCTCACAGAAAGTGATCGGATCAGTGGTAACTGATGCCACTACTTCAAAGACTTTGTTTACTCCTGGAATAGATACTCAGGCTTCCTTTATTCTGCGTATTTTAGACTAGACTACTATATTAATATTGTGTCATATCACACTCTTAAATACTATTGAATTTTTTTTGTATAGTGATGGGAGTGGAGATGGTTGGCGAAGTGGAGATTTGGCTAGACGGAGACAGATTTTAGCGACTAGCCGCTGTGTTACAAGTTGTGAGGAAGCAGATCCACCTCCTCCTCCTCAGGCTCCAATTGCCAGGCTCGATTCCCTCCAGGAGATGGTAACACATTCAAAGTTTAAACAATTAAATTAAATTGACTGTATAGCGTGACCGGGTAAAATGTTTTCGAAATATTATTTTATTAACTAAGGATTTTGTTTTATGAAACACAGTGTACTTGCATTAACACTGGAGTAGTCGTGCCCCTCATCAGTACAAGAGTGGGCGCACGTCATCTCTCAGATGACTTACCACCTTTCCTTAAGTATTAAAGTAAGAATGTTAGTTTTAATTAAGCCTGTACTAATATTTTTATAAAAGTTATAATTGATACATTATATGAAGAATATACATGATTTATCATTATATAATATGAAAAAAAATATTTCACACATTATCTTGGCTTACACAATATAAAATTGATATATACATATGTTATACATACACATTATATATTCAGGTTTATAAAAGAAAAGAAAATAGGTAGGTTTATAAAATGGAATATGGTCATTTCCCAAATAAATTACTTGAGAATTGATCTCCAAAATATTCAGAAGAGAAAAAAATACTACCATAGGCCACCTTCTGGTATTTCTCGATACATTATAAAGTGAACACATTTTATCCAATATGTCCACACCTACTTTGGTTTGATTATGTGTTATAATGGAAGGCTTTTTCTTTTCTCCTGTTCTCTCATTTATTTCTCCATCAAAATGCATACTTGATATAGCCAATACATTTCTAATTTTGGACTTCTTTTTGGAGACATAGGAAACCAGGGTGCCCACCTTCCTATAATCGAAGATGCTTGAATTTATTTCCCTATTTTTTATACTTTTAAGCTGCCTGTAAATCTGCCACTGCACTACTTACGATGGGGGGAAGGTAGCTAGGGTAGGGGGCTTGCAGGTTCTATCCTCTACTCAGCAGTTCAAAAAGTCTCTCCAAGTCATCTTTCAGGTGACGTGCGACTACTGCAGTGTTAATAAGTATTTTAAATATAACACAGAAAAAGTACTTGAAAATACTTTCGTCTAAAGCAGTTGACTTTTATAATTATTCCCTGGACTATTGAACTTACTTTTTACCAAATTTCCATTAAGGTAAATCATCTTTTGACTTACTGAAAAAGTCTATCAATTCTGATTATTGCTTATATGAAACGATTCTGTTATAGAATCATCATCTAATAGATGTTTGATTCATCTATATATATAAAACTCTATGGTTTATTGATTTTCTATTTTAATTCAGGAGAGATAAACTTTTTTCGCATTTCAAACCACTCTAAGAGCAATGACATCAAAATTGAAAATCTTGTCAGTCTGTCCCCCCGTTTGTTACTCAATCAATAAAAAATGGCTTGGAAGATTCATATACACTTTTATATTTGTGAGTCAACCTATCTCAAGGTACAACACAGACTACATGAGAATTCAATCATCCATCAATTCTGATTATCTATTTCCTTCTCTGATCTATTAGTTGTAATTTTTGTTACATATTGTTTACACCAATTTTCAGGAAAAATTAAGGAAAATATAGAATACAATTGACAAAGTTTAAACTACAATTTAATTACCATTTTGTTAGGTAACCAGTTTCCATTAAATGTCCCAGACTTATTGCAGAATAACTGATCCAGGTGCTTTTAGCACTCCTCTAGAAAATCAAAATTCTTACCATTAAGGGAATTTTGGAAGGACTGAAACGAATGATAGTCCGAAGGTGCTTTGTCCAGTCTATATGGAGGGTAAGGTAAAACTTTTCATCCACAGTCCAACATTCTTTGCCGTGTGGTCAAGGAAGTGTGCAGTCTGGCATTATCATGATGGAAAACAACATTGATCATTACTTCCCTTAATCTCTCTAACTGACTACAGTTTCTGAGTATATTGTTTCATTGTTAGGGCAGCAGGTCAAAGAACAGGACACCCTTCCAATCCCACCAGCCACAGAACATAACATTTTGGGCATGGATATTAGCCTTTGAGGAATATCCCCAAACAGTTACAAGAGTTAATGAATAAATTAATTCATTAGTTTATTAATATAGTTTATATAAAACAACTGGTTACAATTAATGTGGAAGAGAAGACAGGTAGGTTAAGGACTGGGAGGTAGGAAGCATTGGGAGTGGAGAAATTTTTGTACCTGTGGAGTTACTGGGTGTGGGATTGCACCTAAATGGTTAAACACAATTTATATTTCACAAACCTAAAAATATTGATGAATATCCTTGATGATGAACACCATTGGAACTTTCCTTGTTTTAGGTGGTTGTCAATCAAACTACATCACCCTGCCAATGTTTCAGTAAAATTTTATTACCATTGTCAAGGTCTGCTACATTACATATATATTAATATATTAATGACAAAAATGGGTTCATTGATTTGATACTGGAAATCCGGTATGAAATCAATGAACCCCTCATAAGGATGCCCTAAAAATGCCATTAAAATATATCTGTATCTCCATACAAAATTATAGTATTAAATGTTTGTTTCAGGAATCGACACTCTTTTCACCCCGATCAAGTTTATCGGACTTACAGCAAGATTCAAAATCATCACAAGTATAGTAAATCCCCTAAATTTCTCCATCTCACCTATTTATTAGTTCCTCGCTCTGTTACCTTGCGTCTTTATTATTACTAATATCGTATTATTCATTCGCCTCATGCCCCATTATCCTTCTCAAATTGATTTAATATAATAAAATGCTGTTTGAGCTAATGATTTATATAAATATTGCCAATTTATATATGAATATATATTTTTTGTTATGTGATAACATAATTCTTTTTAAAAAATATATATATAAAAAAATGTGAATCGTTAGCGATGGCTTTAAGCCGGTTCGTAGGAGGTTGTATACTGTCTAGGAAATCATGCAGTGCCTATTATCACTTTTTTCATTGTTATTAAAGAATACCAGCATATTTTATCTTGTATTATATATAAATAAATATTAAATAAATATGCACTGAGTGCATGCACTTTGTGAATTGATCATTCAAAATGATATTCATACTTTTTGTATAAAAACTATGCTTTATAAAAAACTAGTGAAAGAGCTATAAATAGCTAATGCAGAGACAATTTAGATATATATCGTATCTACATATACACCTGCACTTTCAATTTGGTTGTAACGCTCTCCAAGAGGCGTTGCTAACATGTTTTTTATTTGTATCTTTTAAAAGAAATGTATAAACGTTTTATAAATGAGAGAACAACATATTTTGTCAAATATTAGGATAAGCTAATCTAGTTTTTAGTATTATTTAATGGCTGAAAGTCATTTCCCCCCTGTGAATATTTTTTATGCCTGAAATATTTAAATTACATTTTATAACATGGAATAAATTTAAATATCGTCTTTCTTAGTTTAATTTGACACGTTATAAGCAATAGCTCACTAGTAGTATATAATTGTTTAATATTTATAGTAGTATTTAAATGTTCTGAATGTTAATAATTTGCCATTTTTTTTTAAAAAGATTGTTCTATATATAAACTTTAAAAAAAAAATGGAAAAAAAAAATCAAAGAGGATAGTTGTTTATAGATGGCCATTTTCGATTTTGTTTTCATTTTTCCTTAATTAAATTGCCTTTAGCTTTAAAGCATCAGGGATTTATTAAGAATATGGCATGAAAGCTTTTCCTTCAAGCGTATTAGTTTTTGCAAGTGTTTTCTATCAAAATATGTCTGAGATAATTATCATCCAGCCATAATTTCAGTCTGCCCATTGCTCTTCACTAAATTTTTCACAGTTTACATTTTTTAAATAAAATTTAAAGAACTTAAAAATTCATTAAATGTATTTTTGTCACTTTTCTTAATAATTTTGCTATATTATGTGTGTCCTTTTCACTATATAGGTACACATTTAATTCGATTGCTCACGAATATTTATAACATCAACGAAAATAAACCCAATGTAGAGAGTGATGTATGGTTTCTTTCTTTTTTTTTTCTTTTGTATGTATATATTTAATTTAGATTACCAGAATATGTTTATTATAAACTATCGTATTTATTTATAGATCTTTTGTATTGTTATTAATACTATTATTGGACAATATTATCGAAACATCAAGTATATAGAAGAAGATATGTAAAGACCTATAATATGATTGTCATCTCATTTAGTCTAGATCTTCTCACTTTTGAATGCTGTTGGTAAGGGCAGTAGATTAAACCAGGTAAATGAAAACATATTATTGTGCATGTTATGTACTCGCTCGAATGTTTCTTCAGAGCTGAAAGACTATCACTGCTTACAAATTAAGATAAAGGGAATTTATCTAAACTAATGCTGGTTTAGTATTATTCTATCTAGGTCATTTAGAATTATTCTGCCCTTTATAACAACTACAAATTACAAAAGTCAGTCGACTCTCATTGGAATGCTGTGCTCTTTGTGGATAATTAAATGCGGTATTTATGGTTTACAAGCGGGCTGTATAAGACAATATCTATCATGTTTAGTAGTTTCTAATTCCTCTGAATTAGTCTTAATTAATATAATATTTAGTGATCACTTTGAGTTAAATCATACACGAAAATTTCAATGTTTAACTACAATTGCTTTTCAAGATTTTTTTTTTTTTAAAAAAAAAAAAGACCTATGAGTATTTCTCTGGTCTGAAAAATAGTCTTTTAACATATTTTAAATTTTGCTCACCTGTAAATCTCTTTTTGGAACCAATGTACTTTAAGGTACCCATCTGTCTCAAATGTTTTGGTTCAGCCTCAGATTTTTTAAGCAGTCCCGGATTTGTTGGAGGTTATCTGAGATTTGATGATCTATTTTTTGCTGAATCCCTCCAGTTCTTAAGTAGAATCTCTTTAATTAATAAACCAGATGCCTTTAAAAATAAAACAATTGTATTTATTAATATTCAAAATAACCAAATCCCATTTAACTAATCTTGTTTACTATCAAAATAAATGTTTTTATTTGATTTTAAATAAAATGAACTATGATTAAATAATGTATACATTTTCTTATAAAATTCTAAAATTAAGTTATTCATAGCAGAAATTATTATTTATTATTTTAAAACATTTGAAGAAAAATATAAAATACTTTACCACAGTAACTCAAAAATGCACAAGGACTGGAACTTATGTTATGACTCCTGAAAGAGTAGCCATTTGCTAATAGAAAGGTTTTACTGATTTCTCAAATCTTTTTCACTTAACGAGAATAAATTGATCAGTGAGCTACAGAAGTAGGTATACAGAAGAAAAAGGAGCCAGTCAGCCTTCAAATTATATATTTCATTAGCATTGTTTCGGCATACTTGAAATTTATGATTCTGATGAGTGTCATTATTTTTTGAAAATATATGAATTTTCAGACTTTATTATAATTATAGAATGAGAGGAATGAAAATTTTGTCCAAGGGCTTTACACTGACTATGACATTTGTCTGGAATTTCCATCGTCCATTTGTAGCAGTGTTATTATTTTAGCTCTGCAAATTAATCCCAAAACAACAATAGCTAAAGCTTATTTTACATTCACCTGGTTCTAGTTATTTTCAATATTCATTTAGATAGATCACTGTAATTGTTTCATTATTTTAAAAAGTGGACTTAGAGACACCTTAATATTACATATATTATTAAATATCACAAACAGAAACGTTTGCCATAAGTTACAAGAGTGTTATAAGGAAGTATAACATTTCGATAAATATCAGACTGCTATTATTGTAAATGGGAGTAATGCAATATAGTAATGGTGCTTTAGCATTATTATAACGGTGTCTTATACAAAATAAAACAATTTTGTATTTTTCATAAATCAAATCATCAATCATTTGTACTTTACGTTGGAATTCAATTTCTTTAACATTGTGATTGTATATTAAATGAAGAATAATGAGGATGCTTTCTGGCAGAAAGATTATTTTTTTATTTTGTTTGCTGTATCACTCTATGCAGGGTCATGTACATAATTGTGTTGGCATAGCAGCAAATCATGTAAATTGTCCACATTGAAAGACAATGCTACAAGACTTAAATTATTGTATTAAATTCATAATATTGTTAAATGCTTGTAAATATTGATTTTTCTAATTATGTAATTTATTTAATTTTATTAAATACACTTATGAAAGAAATTATACGTTTTATCATTTTACATTTTTCCTCTGTTGGGAAGGGGGAGGGGTGGTTAATTTGAGATTGGACATCAGAGATGGGGTGTTTGCAGCCATGAATGTGGCTTTGAATAAAATCATATATGTGATATTGATGTTATGAATAAGATTATAGCTATGAATATGAATAAAATCATATTCATACATTAAATATTATTTTTTTCTACAGTCAACCATTTTTCCTTGATTTTCATCGAAAAACAAGCCAAGCCGTATTCACCGTTTATTCAGTTTTCACCCAAAAATTACATTTTTTTTTTGTTCATGATTCCTACCAAAAATAATAACTGTTTTATTAATTTAACTGAAAATTATTTTTTATTTAAGTAAAAAAAAAAGTTTCAGGTCTCACCAACAATCTTTATTATTTTATAACAAACGTTTCACCCTCCCGGTGATTACAATGCACAGGGTAATTTTATTTAGTAATTATTGTCCCTCATACTTAAGGCATTTATAAATTTCCCTAGGAACTAAGAGTGCCAGCCTGATTCTGAAATTATTCTCCTAAGTAAATATAAAACTAAAGCCACAGCAGGAAAATAAAAAGTCTATCACACAGGGGCTGCTAAAACTAAGCAGATTTTCCACGTGAAGTTTTACAATAGAGAAATTGCATACCAGTAACAGTAGTAGTAACAAGCCCCTAAACCAATTTCAGGAGAGCCAAACAGTTACCAAAACGGCCGAACTAGCTTTCGGGACTCACGAGTAGACCTGACATCAGTGGATCTCATCTCCCCCATTATCCGCATACACTTAATAAAAATGCAAATATCTCGGTTAATATTCAAGATATAGAATAAATATATGTAACAATATTTATAGTAAAATTAATTTTCAATTAGATTGGTTCTATACAAGTTTACGATCCAGCATATAGTAACAGAGATATTTCGAAAATCCCCCCTCCCACTGATCCGATTTCAGCCATTAACGAATTT
Organism: Riptortus pedestris; assembly: GCA_019009955.1. Taxonomy (NCBI): domain Eukaryota; kingdom Metazoa; phylum Arthropoda; class Insecta; order Hemiptera; family Alydidae; genus Riptortus; species Riptortus pedestris. The sequence continues at coordinate 20,956,010 of CM032228.1, forward strand.
GGTCTTTTTTTTTTTTTTTTTTTTTTTTGCATAAAATGATTAAATATCGAGTTTGGTAATGATCAAACAAAAATTACGACCGCTAGTGCGCTAACAGAGAAATATATATAATTCTGAACGGACCTCATCTCCTGGGTAGGATCAATGGACTTTTGAAGAAATTTTTCGAAAATCGCGTCATGAGTATGACCTCAATAGCTGATTTCCCTTAAGGGAAATGTGCTAAAATCCTTAGTCTGACCCTGGATAGAAAAGGTTGGTAGCCTGAAGATAACCAGTTCTAGTTAGCCATAGTAGCAAAAAGTGATAGTAAATAAATAGCATAATATTAAAAATTAAAATAATCAATACTAATAAATATATATCAACCTATTTAAACCTAGAATATAAATTATAATGTAAATTTTCTGTTGAAAACAACTATAGCACATTTACCCTTACCTTACAGATTTGCTTTATTTGATTTACTTTAATTTATTTATTTATTTATTTTAAAACCTCAACATAATAGGTATTCAAATTTTTTGTGTCAGTTTTAAAACTAACTGCATTCTCTAGATCTCAGGATATATGTATACAGCTCCCAAAATTGCCCTCTTTCTTCTCAGAAAGGATAAGGTGCAAATATATTTTATGATTTTTACCATAGTAAAGAACACTCAATCATTTTAAAGTTGGCTCCATAAACTATGATGGTTTATAACGTGCTCGAATGGCATACATATGGCATTTTAGTATCTACTTCTCTTTTAGTAAGGGCTCTATGTAAGCAAGATTTAAAATTTAAGCTGCAAATTAGATGTTTAAAGGTAGGTACATCCTTCATATTTTATGGCCAGTGGTATGGCAATATTGCAGAGAAAATAATTTTAAAAATGCGATTTTTGTTATGATCCTATTGTATTTAGACACGGGATAAAATCTATAGACACCATTATTCTGGGTCTGATTGGATAATGTTGTAACCAAATTTTTTTATCAATGAAATGCCCTACAATTATTCCCCAAAACATTTTTCTCAAACATTAATTGAGGTATATGTAACTTTATGTTTTTCTCCGTATCTTTTAAAAGAAAAACAAATATATCACAAAACTTAAATAACATTTGTTTTTTTTTTTGTTTTTATTTTTATTTATTTTTTTATTTTACATTAGATCTTTCCTAACAAAGAAATATAGATGAAAATCAGATTTGATGTCATTAAAAGGCATTTAAGAATAGTAATGCTTTAGAGGGCTAAATTTTTACTTCATTGTTTCAAAACACAATGTTATGTTAATATGTTTATGAAAAATTATGTATTAACGTTTTAAATTGCTGCAATCAGACTAATACAGGGACAAAGAGAAGAGATAAAGCAAAATATCTCCAATATAGTGCGATGAATCAATAAATATTACATAATAATGAAATACCATTTTTGGCAAAAATTATAAAAAAAAAAATAAATAAATAAAAAAAAAATAAAAAAAAAAAAAATAAAAAAAAAAGGGTTGGGTAGAAAAAACAATAAAATGAAAATAAAACTGAAATTTTATTTAGCTATTATCTAAGGTACCCGGCTTCGCTCCAGAAATCATGAGAGACTGAATGATGATGGAATTTTTTTGGCAAGGCTTTACTATGCACAATAATTTTTATATTTCCCCATCTCAATGTTTATGGTTTATAACTAAATATGTATAGTAGCTAAAGTGAACTTATAGAATCTTTAAGTCTTGAAGGACAAAAAAAAAATCCTTCCAGCATTTCCTGATCAATCGGTTGGCACTGTTCAAAATATCATTGAGAATATTAATCACAATCATGGATAGCAATCATTCATCATTATTAAATACCATTACTGAGGTAGCTTTGCTCGGGAAATATTTAGACTGAATAATGATGCCATTCATTGCAAGGCTTATTTATAATAATCCCTATCTATTTACATTTCGAGTGGAGAGTTCGATTCCTGGCTGGGCAAATAGGAGTTTATTAAGTGACGAACTCATTTAATAAAATCCTTAGTCCCACCCTGGCTAGAAAAGGGTGGTATCCTGTAGATAACCCGTCCCAATTAGCCATAGAAGCAAAAAAGTGAACGTCAATAAATAATAATAAGATTTACATTTCCTGTCTGTGTATTTACATTTATTAAATTTTACAGCTTTCTGGGGGCATGGACAATCAATATACTATTACTGCTACTGTCAGGCAAGGAATTGTTCTTCCAACAATGTACATGACCAATTAGCCTTTGGCAAAAAACTAAGAGTAACAAAAATTGTTAGATCGCAATTTTGTTTCATTGTTACAAAACTCGATATATAACTGTTCCACGCTAAACTAAAGGTCAACTTTGTTAATGGGTGAAATCGGACAATAGAAGTGGAGGTTTAAAGAAGGGGGATTTCGAAAATACAAAATATCTCCATTATATGTTGACCGAAAAATGTTATAGGAACTATTTTATTGTAAATTCGATTATCTATAAACATAGTTATATACATTCTCTCTGTGTCATAAATATTAGCAGAGGTATTTGCATTTTTTAGTTTTCAGCCTTGAGTAAACCCCCACTCCCACTCATGTCATTTTAACAATAAGCTGTTATACTATGAAGCACATTATTCAAAACTTAAATATCAAATTAGTACTCATTGAATTTTTACTGTGTGAGACATATGCAAATGTGTAGTGTGGTGACATCATCAGTTAAGATACTCCGGCCTTGACTCGAAAATGTTGTCGATGGGAAGGGGTTTGGAATTTGAAATTTATATTTCATTATGAGTTGGATCAAACAATATGTAACAATAATATATTCTATAGAACTAATCTTGTTCTCTCTGAAAATATTGAAGTTCTACACTTGTTGCTCTATAAATTTACCATAACTGATATATTTAGAGATTTATTACTATTTTCTGGTTTTCCACCCTGCGACATTAGTCCTAGCTTATCTCCCAGTATGAAAAGGTCAATACCACCCCCGAAATTGAAGGTTTTAACAGCTTCAGACCTTGTTAATATTAACCCTAGTATTACCGACCTCTCCCAGGTCGCATGGATTACCAAGGGGGGGCTCCTCGAGCCCACAACCTTAAAAACCTTTTATTTTGGTTCTATAATTTTTTAAAAAATTTTATTTCTATTGGATTATGTTTAATGAACGTTTCTTTTGACACCTGTGAAAAAAAAAATTTAAAAAAAAAATTAAATACAAAAATAAAAATAAATTTAAAAAAAAAGTTCGGATGGGGAAGAAAGGATGACTTTAAATTAAATGTAATTTTATTCTACTGGAGGAACATATCTAAACCTTGTTAGAATGAAAAGTTATCTTTATCTAAGTTATTATAACATTATAATAGAATAATAATTTAAGAAAATATAATTATCAGATTCGTAATGCAATTATCGGTGCTTTTGCACAATAATTTTTTTTCCGAGTGTTTATCCAGGATGCAGCATGGACTAACTGTTCCCCTAGTTGGGAACAACCTAGAAAATCTTCTCTTTTCTAAAAAAGTACCTATCAGGAGCAATAATTATAACCATCTCAGTAATATATTTTTATATGAAAAAAAATTATTTGGGGAGAATATATATATTTCTTTTTGAGAAAAAAAAAACTTGAGAAGGTTTGTGTATGTTAAAATTACATCAAAGTAATTATTATTTGAGCAATATAATTAATAACACTTGAATTACTAGTTAAAAGTAGTATTAAATATCAGTGGGCTCGAGGAGCCCCCCCTTGGTACTTAAGTGTATAACTACCCCTTGCATTGCCAAGGGGGGGGGGCTCCTCGAGCCCACACGTCAAAAAAAATTTTTTTTCTCAACATAGAAATTTTTTTATTTAATTTTATTGTTATGCCCTCACTCTAGGATGTTTTTCTGAGGAATACATAAAATATCAAAAATGTCCCATTAAAATTGGGTGATAGGGAACAAAAACAAAAAGTTGTGGGCTCGAGGAGCCCCCCCCCCTTGGTAGTTCTAGGGTTAAGAGGGGCAGTAAATACAACTAGTTGAAGTTGTTTATTTTGTGAAGGTGACACTAGTAATACATGTTTAAAAGCACACGAGATGAAATTGGACAATATTCTTAGTAAGCTCTGTAGAAATGGTTGCTGTTTTAATTAGATAAGAAAAGGATATTGTAGGAAGCAATGTAAGACTGTGCTGAAGTGTATTTTGGGTGGTCATTTCTGGACATTTCCCTTTATTGTGCATACAAAGAGGGAATAATAAAGAAACTACTGCTTCTAAAGAACACCAAATAGAGCGAAGTTTGACAAATACTATTTCTGGAGTTGTTATGCAACCGTTGTTAGTTGTCATAATGGAAGGTGACAGCAGAAGGTTCGATTATTGGTTGACACTGGTTCTCAACCAATGTAACAACCTATGAACTCGTAGAGTGACAGAAAAATTAGGTTGATAAAGGTGAAAAAGGAGAATCATGGTTCATGCCTTGTTTGGTGGTGCTACCATAGGAAGTGTCACACATAATAGTTAGAGTGCAGCCCCTGGGTGACAAACGTTTTCTCTATTTTGAATGTTGGATTCTACATCTTTTAAGCAAGTGACACTTAATATTTAGCCCAAATTTTTTTTTCTAATTGTTTTGTGTCAATGAAGAAAAGATATTGTAGGGATTGGCACATAAAACGGTTATTTAATAAAACTACCAAGTAAAATAAAATAAAACATTTAATTTCATTGTTTTTCAGAATAATTACACTTAACCTTATTATGACCTGCTGATTAGAAAGGATATCACCTTATCAATAATGACTCTATGTAATCAATACTTCTTCTTTTATTGTTTTATTTTATATTTCTGGGATATTAATGAGTTTTAGAAAGTAAAAGGTTGATAAGTACGATTAAATGTGCTCATAAGATGAAAAAATATATGAGTAATCAATAAGCGTGATGTAACTGGCCGCTTTGTAAGCTAAGCAGATTTCCCATGTGTAGGACACTATGGATCTGACAATATCTATTTGTTATTTTTCCTGTTATAAGAAACCCATGAACACAGATCATGAAATTAAACCTAAAATGGAATGTTCATTTTCAGATCGAAGAGAAAATCTAATGTAGGAGTCAGGGTTTATACAGAGCTGACAATTTTGTTTTTAACCCACATTCTCACCCAACCACAACCCGTTTACCAATAGATTTTTACATAGAAATATAAGAATATGTAGTGAGAAGATATCACAAATGTGTCATACCAGCACGTGAGAAATCTGCTTATATATACATATATCTCTTAAATATTTGTCTTATAGTTAACAAATTTCAAAAGTCTCTTCATTTTCTTTTGCATGGTACTGTCGCCATATGAACTCTCCCATATATGAATCTAGATGATGCCTGGCGGTCCCTCGATGTTTTTTATTTCTCCACTTTGCACTTCCCCACATTCTCTCGACTGTCTGAGTATGTGCTCCAGTCTTCGGGTCTATAAAATTATACTTATGATTCACTTTTACGTGTTTGAATCCTTCGATTTCTAATTTATTGGTTTGGTAGCCTTTCCAACAATCAGAATATACTGTGCTACAATCTGATATATTTTCAATTATTTTCTGTAGAAGTAGAGCCATTTCTATCAGGAAGTCACGAGAAAGGAATCTTTGGTTTCTCGACAAATTCCTCCAAACACCCACTGTTGGGGTAAAATACATCCACAATTGTTTTTTCGTCTAGTAAATAGACTCTCATCAATTTCAACAATACAATTAGGTCCACCTATCTTCTTTTTAGGTTTTCTTTCTATCCCTAAAACACACAATTCTCTCATATAACTGTTCCAGTCTATTATAGTTTTATTTGACAATCTGAGTTGTTTTTCGCAAAACTTTATAGATGTCAATTCCAGCAGTAAATGAACCTTAAAGAAGTAGAAAATTGAATTTTGCTTCCTTCAAACCAATTCCCAATCCGAAGTCCCAACCACACTCTCTTCTACTACAATTCCATAACATCCTTTTCCCACAATAAAGTTTCATATGATGGAATTTAGAACACTTGCGACTCTTAGGCAAAATATTTCTCTCCTGGAAATATTTCACTGCCCCTTCTTCACTTTTTGGCAAATCCCAAATAAGAATTTTTAAAGGAATAAACAAGAAACACTAATGCACAAGAAATAAACAGCAAACACAACAAAACCAAAAGATAACCTCCTTTGCTGGCGAGCCATCGTAGTACTACAGGCCTAAAACAGCGGTCCATTCTACATTGTAACTAGCATGTGTTGGGTATAATACACAAATACTGATTTTTTTACATCTATATATATAAAAATGAATGTTTGTCTGTATGTGCTTTATAGAATCATAAATGGCTGAACCAAATTTTATGAAACTTGGTATGTATATTACTACTAAAACAGGTTAGGTTTCTGGCTATATTAATATTCTCTGAGATGAGCAGGAGTGGGGGTTATAAGGGAGGCTTGAAATTAAAAATAGCGATATTTTAACCCCTATTGGTTTTTCGGCAAATATGCACATAACAAAAGTTGTTTATTTTGCTATTTAAAGTAACTATTGTAATATACCCTTTTGTCGTATACCGAAGTATAAATGAGTTACACACTAAAAACAATAGTGGGAGTCAACAATTTGATATGGCACAAAATACTCAACAGAACTAAACGAAACTCCCTATGTTATTTGGTATTAACACCCCTCTGATTATAAGCTATAATAAAACTTCGATGTACGAACAGGAGTGGGGGTTATAAGGGAGGTGTGAAATATAAAATCGCAATATTTCGTAATCTATTCATTTTTTGGCAAACGTGCATATAACAAAAGTTATTTGTTTTGTTATTTATGGTAACTTTTGTTATATGCACTTTAGCCGTATAACGAAGTATAAATGAGGTATACACTATAAACTAAAGCGGGAGTCAACTATTTCATTGGGAGCTAACGATTAAACCGAACTTAAAAAAAACTATATTGACATTTTTAGGAACGAACAGTAGTGGAGGTTGTTAGGGCGGCATGAAATGAAAAATCGTCATATTTCGTTTCCTATTGTTTTTTTGGCGAACCTGCACATGGCAAAAGATGTTAGTTTGATATTTAGAGTAACTTTTATTATATACTTCTTCATCGTAATTTAGTATTTCAGTTGTTGGAGTAGCAACGTGCGCAGGGTACAGCTAGTAGAAATATAAGAATATGTATTGAGAAGATATCACAAATGTGTCATAGCAGCACGTGGAAAATCTGCTTACATATATGCCTCTTAAACAGTTGTCTTATAGTTAACAAATTTGATATATAAACGTTTTATGTAAAACTAATGATGGAGTTCCTTAACGTCTGAAATCGGGCCTGGGGGAGAGGGTGGGGGTTTAAAGGAGGGAAATTTCGAAAACAAGAAATATCTCCGTTGTTATATGTTTGATAAAAAGTGTATAGAGCAAATCTAATCGCTAATTCAATGTACAGTGGGAGGGAGGGATTCCAAAACTATTATGAGTCGGATCGAAAAATGTTATAGAACCAATGTTGTCAAACTATTGTTGTACTAACATATTTTCTATTAGCTAAATATTAAGTCCAGCTACAGAGTTGAGCAGTAGTTAAATACTTTTGTAATTAACTACTTTTTCAACTAATAAATACTAGTTGTGTAATTGCAACTACAGTTACAAAAATGTAGTTGGTATTCGTAAATCCAACTACTAACTGAAATAAAAAGTAGTTATAAAAATAATTACAATTAGTAGTTGTAATTGTAACCGTAGTTATTGAGTAATAACTACAACTACATATAGATCAGCTGTTTTTTACGTTCCAAAGAGCGAATATATTTTGATCGCCTCTATATAAATATTTCCATTCATGGTGATGATGAATGGCTCATCTGAGATGAGCCATGTTTAATTGTTGCACAGAATATGTGAGTTCTGAAGGTGGACGTGCCCATCAGCACATTCTCTTGTTGCAGTGATCGCTGTTGCAGGCCACTCCAGTCCGTCTTCTATATCCGTCACCAGTCCTTGGCAACGAGAAGATTTTTGAAACAAATTACAATGAGTGACAGTACAAATGAGGACGAGAACACCTTATTTTTTAGAGCCCCAAAATCAAATACACTGCCTTAGAAAAATTCTGAGCTAAGAGTAATTTTAATGGCTAATTTGTTTAAATTGTAAAGTTTAAAAGTATTATTTGATTTCATTCAACTCGGGAAAATATAAAAAGGAATTTACATATTATTTTCGTTAGTTTTCATTTATTTACATTAAAATTATTTTCTGTTATTTTAATAATGTAGTATATGTAATATAATAAACTTTTGAATATAAAGACATTGGATGTAGTTATTTCTTAACAGCCTCAACTGCTTCAGTCAGTGTTTCACAGTTTTTTTAAAGTAACTACCCAAGTACCTGTAGTTGCAACTACAACTAACTGTAGTTGTTTTAGCAGATTTCCCTTCAGGGAAATCAGCTATTGAGGTTGTACTCATGACGGAATTTTCGACATTTTTCTTCAAATGTCCATCGATCCTACCTAGTAGATGACGAAAATGAGGTCCGTTCAAAACTGTATATATATATATATATATATATATATATATATATATATATACTAGCTAAGGTACCCGGCGATGCCCGGGAAATCATTGTTGACTTACTAATGATGGTATTTTGATAGCAAGACTTCAATGTGTACAATTACACTTCCATCCAAGACGTAATGGTTTACCGAAAAAGCCAACCCTGAAGGGTAACTTCAGGGGATTGATATAATAGAAATTTTAGTTTTGAAGAATAAATGAATATATGTTCCTAATCTATCCCTTTACACTTTTTGACTCACCTTTTTTGAATACTCGTAATTCAAACCATAATCATGGGTAGCATTTATTACAATTAAATATCATCTATAATGAACATATTTCCTTTCAAAAGCCAATCCGAGCTCATATAATATTAGGCAAAGTTTTTGCACGTAAGTTATATTTGTAATAGTGAATCACACTGGAAACTACTTTCAGTAATGCCAGACGGGAAATTAGTAAACTCAATTATCTAGTAAGGCTCCATTCATCTTCCGCTCCCGCATGACACTTCTCAAAATTCTTCTACTTAAATTATTGATTCAAAACATTATTTTAATAATTTATCTACTGGATGGAATTAAATAATAGAGGTACCCTGAAAATATCATATCATATACACATATTGTTTAAACGCATATTGTTTTTTGTCATAATGACATTACCATTAACGTTTAATTATTATGATAGCACATATTTGTTTCAATAACATCAAGGTACATTATACAAATTAAATAATGGAAATGCTCGTATAGTTTATATTTCTATTGGAAATAAATAACAAAGATATTTTCTAGGAAAAATAAATAAATGAGGAGGGGGTGACGAAGATTTATACCTCACTAATCCGAATCATACTTTGAACTATCATATAAGACGAAAACATAACATCATTTGTCATAGTATTCATTTATTAAAACCCCTTAAATGAGTACTAATATAATTATTGACTCCCGTTTAGTGTATATCCCGTGTTTACTTCATTTTACGACAAAAGTGAATGCACACATAAGTTACTCTAAATAACAAAGTAAACCACTTTTGTTATGTGCATGTTTGCCGAAAAACAAATAGAAAATAGAAAAACCGAGGTTTCATTTCAGCCTCTCTTATAATCCCCACTCCCCTTTGAACCTAAAATTTTTAATATAGCTTATAATCATGGAAGAATTAATGCTAATTCACACTCCGAGTTTTGCTAAGTTCAGTTCAATCGTTAGTGCCCAACAAAATTGTTGGCTCCCGCTTTAGATTTTAGTGTATATCTCGTTTATACTTTTCTATACTACAAAAGTGAATAAAACAAAAGTTACTTTAAATAGAAAAATAAACTACTTTTGTTATGTTCATATTTGCCGAAAAAGCAATAGGAAACGAAATATCGCTATTCTAAATTCAGGCCTCCCTTATAACCCCCACTCCTGCCCGTCCCTAGAAATGTTTTATGGCTTATTATAATGAAAGCGTTAGTACTAATTCCCATACAGAGTTTGGTTTAATTCGGTTTAGTCTTTAGTGCCAAATAAAATTGTGGACTCCCGCTTTAGTTTACAGCGTATAACTCATTTATGCTTCCGTATACGGCAAAAGTGCATATAACAAAAGTTACTCTAAATAACAAAATAAACAACTTTTGTTATGTGCATATTTGCTGAGAAAGCAATAGGAAACGAAATATCGCTATTTTTTATTTCAGGCCTCCCTTATAACCCCCACTCCTGCCCGTCCCTAGAAATGTTAGTATGGCTTATTATAATGAAGGCGTTAATACTAATTCACATACCGAGTTTGGTTTAATTCGGTTTAGTCTTTAGTGCCAAATAAAATTGTGGACTCCCGCTTTAGTTTATAGCGTATAACTCATTTATGCTTCCGTATACGTCAAAAGTGTATATAACAAAAGTTACTTTAAATTACAAAATAAACAACTTTTGTTAGGTGCATATTTGCTGAAAAATCAATAAGAATCGAAATATCGCTATTTTTAATTTCAGGCCTCCCTTATAACCCCCACTCCTGCCCGTCCCTAGAAATGTTAGTATGGCTTATTATAATGAAAGCGTTAGCACTAATTCACATACCGAGTTTGGTTTAATTCGGTTTAGTCTTTAGTGCCAAATAAAATTGTGGACTCCCGCTTTAGTTTATAGCGTATAACTCATTTATGCTTCCGTATACGTCAAAAGTGTATATAACAAAAGTTACTTTAAATTACAAAATAAACAACTTTTGTTAGGTGCATATTTGCTGAAAAATCAATAAGAATCGAAATATCGCTATTTTTAATTTCAGGCCTCCCTTATAACCCCCACTCCTGTTCGTCTTAGAGAATATTAATATAGCCTAAAGTCTAAGTTGGGCTAGTAGTAATATACATACCAAGTTTCATAAAATTTGGTTCAGCCGTTTATGCGTGAAAAGGTAACAAACAAACAAACAAATAAACAAACAAACAAACAAACAAACAAACAAACAAACAGACACGAAAGAAACAAAATGTAGTTATGGTGTCTATGACATGTGAAACGAAAAGCTATCGTGAAATTTCGCGAAAAAAATCAATGTACAGACAGAGGTTACAATTTTATATATATACTAGCTTAGATACCCGGCTTCGCTCGGGAATTCATTTGAGGCTGAATGGTGATGGTATATTTTTGGCAAGGCTTTACATTGCACAATATTTTGACATTTACCCGTTCCAGTGTTTAGGGTTAATACCCGTTGTTGGCATTTGTTAATAATAAAATTATTTTTTTTATGTAAAACTTCACTGTCCTGCATATTGTCATATTTCCCGTCTCCTGTGCATTATGCATAGATTTGAATTATTAAGGAGAAAATATTGATATACATTTGAATTAATTTTTTCAGGTGAGGTACCTGGTAGTTCATATTGAAAAGAAGTGTTGAGCAAATTTCTCTAAATAACAAAATAAACAACTTTTGATATGTGCATATTTGCCGAAAACCCAATAGGAAATCATTATTATTAATTTCATGCCTCCCTTATAACCACCACTCCTGCCCGTCCCTAGAAATGTTAGAACGGCGTATTATAAGGAAGGCGTTAGTGCTAATACACATAATGAGTGTTTTATTTAGTTCGGTTGAGTCTTTTGTGCCAAATAAAATTGTTGTCTCCCGCTATAATTTTTAGCGTATAACGTCTTAATATTTCGGTATACGATGATAGTGTATATAAAAAAAAAAAGTTTCTCTAAATAGCAAAATAAACAACTTTTGTTATGTGCATATTTGCCGAAAATGCAATAGGAAGCGAAATATCACTATTATAAATTTCAGGCGTTCCTTATAACCCCCACTCCTGCCCGTCCCTAGAAATGTTAGTATAGCTTATTATAATGAAGGCGTTAGTACTAATTCACATAACCAGTTTGGTTTAATTCGGTTGAGTTTTTAGTGCCAAATAAAATTGTGGACTCCCACTTTAGTTTATAGCGTATAACTCATTTATGCTTCCGTATACGGCAAAAGTGCATATTACAAAAGTTACTCTAAATAACAAAATAAACAACTTTTGTTATGTGCATATTTGCTGAAAAAGCAATAGGAAACGAAATATCGCTATTTTTAATTTCTGGTCTCCCTTATAACCCCCACTCCTGCCCGTCCCTAGAAATGTTAGTATGGCTTATTATAAGTAAATCGTTAGTATTAATTCACACAGCGAGTTTGTTTTAGTTCGGTTGAGTCTTTTATGCCAAATAAAATTGTGGACTCCCGCTATAGTGTTTAGCGTATAACTCATTTATACTTCCGTATACGGCAAAAGTGCATATAACAAAAGTTACTCTAAATTACAAAATAAACAACTTTTGTTATGAGCATATTTGCTGAAAAAGCAATAGAAAATGAAATATCGCTATTTTTAATTTCAGGCCTCCCTTATAACCCCCACTCCTGTTCGTCTTAGAGAACATTAATATAGCCTAAAGTCTAAGTTGGGCTAGTAGTAATATACATACCAAGTTTCATAAAATTCGGTTCAGCCGTTTATGCGTGAAAAGGTAACAAACAAACAAACAAACAAATAAACAAACAAACAAATAAACAAACAAACAAACAAACAGACACCAAAGAAACAAAATGCAGTTATGGTGTCTATGACATGTGAAACGAAAAGTTATCGTGAAATTTCGCGAAAAAAATCAATGTACAGACAGAGGTTACAATTTTATATATATATAGATAGATATATTTGTCTGTTACCGCTCTAGCGGTCGCAATTTTTGTTTGATCGTTACCAAACTCGATATTTAGTTGTTTTATGTAAAAAGAAAGATTAAGTTCGTTAACGGCTGAAATAGGACAAGTGGGAGGGGGGGTTTAGAGGGGAGGATTTTCGAAAATTCGAAATATTTTCGTTACTATACGTCAGATCGCAAAATTGTACAGAATCAATCTTATTGCAAATTAAATTTACTATAAATATTGCTATATACAATTATTCATTGGGTTTATTAAATTTGGGCCGATAACGGATTTTTGAATTTCCCGCCAGAAGCTAGTTCAGCCCTTTGCCGTAACTGTTCAGCTCTCGCATGGAGATTTCTCTATTGTATAACTTCACGTGGGAAATCTGCTTAGTTTACGCAGCCCCTGCGTGACGGACTTTTTGGAACTACTGATTTTCTCAACTACTAACTGTAGTTGTGAAATTTCAATTACAATTACTTTAGTTGAAAAATGTAGTTGGCCATTACAAATAACTAATTCCATTAGTAGTTGTAATTGTAACTATATTTCAACTAACGTAGTTATAACTTGTAATTGTAATTACAATTTTGCCAAGCTCTGTCCAGCTATTAGAAGTTTCTTGTTTTCGGCCTTCAGTAAATCCCCCACCATCGCACATGGGAAATGTGCTTAGTTAACGCAGCTTCTATGTGACGGAATTTTCTTTACTGTCTATGGTGACCCCACGTGCTGACAGCTGTTACTGTAGTCAGACATTACGTGTTTAATGGCCCAATTGTCGTAATACGCCGCTTGAGCTGAGCCTTAGATGGTTTCAGGCTTTGTTACGATAGCCTCACTAATATGGCTGCCGTTCTTATATTCCGATAACTCTCTGCTCTTAGGTACATCACTCGAGGAGTATGCAGTCTCACGCCATATACTATTTATTTCAGTGGTGGGTTATACCCACTCAGGATTTTCGAAATACATTTTCAAATATCTATCGATCCTACCTAGGAGATGACGAAAATGAGTTCTATTCAAAATTGTACGTATATAATATATGAGGCACTCAGTATTATAGTGGCCCAACCCTCAAATTTAGCTTATTTGAGTTACCATAGCATCTGTTGCTGAATAATGTGTTCTATGAAATATTAGTGGTCTAAGCCACCTTTTAAGTTTTTTCACTAGATAGCAGCAGCAGTTTGTTTTGTAACTAACAGTTTTGGCGGTCTTTGAAAATATATATATGTATTTTTTTTTATTCGTTTATTTGCAACAACATAATTAAATATTACAAGCAAATGATATGTTAGAAAAAGTGGCTTGACTATTGTCTTGAGGTGGGAAGTTGTCCATTGACAATACCCACAATGGAGGGAACATTGGGTTGTTTATGGAGTTAAACTGTAACACTACACGAGAAGATCTCTTGGCCACTTACGCTTCAGACGTCGCCTTGGGTTTTATGGAATATGGCTAGATGAAAGTGATTCGACTAAAGGATTAGGATGTGCGGGAAGGAGAGAGTGGAATTTCTAATATCGGGATTTTGCGAGGGCATTGACAAAAGGAATGTTGAGGTCATTATGGAGAGTTAAATTGGATACGTAAAATGGGGAATCGGTAATTTTGCGGAGTATTCTGGATTGGAGGGTTTGGATTTTGTAGGAATTTGAAGGTTTAGTGGAACCCCAAAGTTCAAGTCCGTACGTCCATTTTGGTCAGAGTACTGTCGTATAAATCAGTCGTTATGTTGTGCAGTGATAGTTTAGATCTGTTGTCAAGCAGTCTAAGTAGAAGTCTGTGCCGTCGATTCAATTCTTGTCTTTATAATGTGATGTGGGGTTCTTTGAAAATATATAGAGGCCTAACCAACTTGGTTTTACACAAATCTTCCTTTTTGGGGTTAGGCCACTATTATTCTGATCGCCTCATATATATTTGCGTGTTACCGCCTAGGGAGGAATCGAACTCGCCACTCTAAGTTTACCATGTGAGATTGAGATTAACGCTTTGCGTATTATGCAAGCTATTCGTACTTTCTTGGTTTCAGTCTTCAGAAACATCCCTTCATCTGACTTTTATTTCTGAATATAGAATAAATAGTAAGATGAGACCAGTATGGTGTCGTACTAGCACATGGGAAATCTGCTTAGTTAGTTGCCCTGCTTACTTCTCACCGGAAAGAAAAACAATTACTGAAATATATTGAATATAACATATTAATTTTACTGAAATCTATTTACTATATCTAGTACTGTATTTTATAATGAATGGGGATAATTTTTATCTCAGTCAATCAAATTTTAGTAGTCCAAGAACTTAAAACGCTGCTAAGTTAAGAAAGGAGGGAGGGGGGGGGGTCACCAGAATATTTTTGCATCTATTTCGTATAATAAAGGTATCTTGAAAACAACGTTTGGCATTTAAGCTTCGAATAATGTCGTTTATTGTATAACAGACTATTGTTTATGTAACATGAGTAGAAGTGGGGGTTTGCTGAAAACTGGAAAATGCAAATATCTCGGTTAATATTCAAGATAGAGAATAAATCTATAAAACTATATTTATATTATATTCAATTTGCAATAACATAGGTTCTACACATCTTTTCGATCCGACGCATGATAACGAAGATATTAAGATTTTTCAAACTTCCTCCTCTCTAAACCCCCTCCTCCTTGTCTGGACCTCATTTTCGTCATCTCCTAGGTAGGATCGATGGACATTTGAAAACAAATTCTGAAAATCGCGTCATGAGTACGACCTCAATCATTTAAGTACTTACCCTAGGCCATAAAATTCATAACGAGGAGTGCATTGTTTATTATAAACTATGCAAGAATACAAATTTATTTTCCCAAAAGGTTCCTAATGCACACTGAGTTAACCTATTTTATGTATTTAATTACCATTATTAAAAATATTCAAATGTATAACTGAAGAAGAAGCTTTATACATCTTCAGGTAGTTGTATTTACTAATGCTTTCTCATCTGTAACATATTGGCGTATCAATGTTAATAATTAGCAGACATAAATGGGTACACCTCACCAGCACTTTCAATCGCCTTTAACATTGTTTTGCAGGGCCCCCGTAAGGGCTATTGGCGGCTGTGTGCAAAAAAGGCGTCCCTTAAGGCATTTTGAATTATCTTATGACCTTTAATTATCTTATGATTTTGAATTATCATATGACTTTTAAAGTTCAGTTCTTTGCTTTATTTCAAGCAAAAAAAAAAGAAAAGATAATTCTCATTCTCAATAAATGAGAATGAAAATTATCTTTTTCTTCTTTTTTTTATGGTAGGTCGGTGCTTGGAATAAAGCAAAGAACTGAACTTTAAAAGTCATTTGTAGACTAAAATATCAAAATGAAATAAACAGAATAAAATTAAAAGTCCGTCACGCAGGGGCTGCGTAAACTAAGCAGATTTCCCACGTGAAGTAATACAATAGAGAAATCTCCATACAAGAGCCCAACAGTTACGGCAAAGGGCCGAACTAGGTTTTGGCGGAAAATTCAAAAATCCGTTATCGGCCCAAATTTAATAAAAATGCAAATATCTCGGTTAATATTCAAGATAGGGAATAAATGTATATAACAATATTTATAGCAAATTTAATTTGCAATAAGATTAATTCTATATAATTTTTCGATCCGACGCATAATAACGGAGATATTTCGAATTTTCCGAAAATCCCCCCTCTAAACCTCCCCTCCCACTGGACCGATTTCAGCCATTAACGAACTTGATCTTCCTTTTTACATAAAACGATTAAATTCCGAGTTTGGTAACGATCAAACAAAAATTGCGACCGCTAGAGCGTTAACAGACAAATATATATATATATATATATATATATATATATATATATATATATATATATAGATATATATATATATATAAAATTTCGAACGGACCTCATTTTCGTCATCTCCTGGGTAGGATCGATGGACATTTGAAGAAATTTGTCGAAACTCGCGTCATGAGTACGACCTCAATAGCTGATTTCCCTTAAGGGAAATCTGCTAAAAACTTTTTTTTGGGCCCTTGGTTTTGCATTGCACAGTTTGCACATATGGTAGCGGGGCCCTGTTGATTTGTTTCAATAATTTATGATATTAAACGAAATATTTCAGGGGGAGAAGATAGCATCACTAAAAGATATACACATACTTATCTGTTACAGGTCTTTTGGTCGCAATATTTTAGCAGATTTCCCTTAGGGGAAATCAACTACTGACGTCGTCCTGATGACTCGATTTTCGTAATTTTTCTACAAATGTCCATCGGTTCAACCTAAGAGATGACGAAAATGATGTCCGTTCAAAATTGTATATATATGTATGTATCTCTTACCGTTCTGGGGGATCGCAATTTTCATCTTATCGGTACTAAACTTGATATATAATCGTTTTAGATAAAAAGAAAGATCAAGTTCGTTAGCGGATGAAATCGGACAAGGCAGCTGGTGCGTCGGATTGAAAAATTGTATAGAATCAATCTTATCGCAAATTTAATGTTCTATAAATGTTGTTATGTACATTTTAGCAGATTTCCCTTAAGGAAATTCCCGGAAACCCGTACTCATGACGGAATTTTCGAAATTTTTCTTCAAATGTCCATCGATCCGACCTAGTAGATGACGAAAATGAGGACCGTTCAAAGTATATATCTATATATATATATATATATATATATATATATATATATATATATATATTTGTCTGTTACCGCTCTAGCGGTCGTTTTTGTTTGATCGTTACCAAACTCGATATTTAGTCGTTTTATTTAAAAAGAAAGATAAAGTTCGTTAACGGCTGCATTTCCGACCTGTAGGAGGGGGGGAGGTTAGAGTGGAGGATTTTCGAAAATCGAAATATTTCCGTTACTATACGTCGGATCGAAAAATTGTATAGAATCAATCTTATTGCAAATTAAATTTGCTATAAATATTGTTATATACATTTATTCTCTATCTTGAATATTAACCGAGATATTTGCATTTGTATTAAATCTGGGCGGATAACGGATGAGAGTGAGTTTCCCGGTATAGCTAGGTCGGCTGTTTCCTTAACTGTTCGGCTCTTGTGAAATTTCTCTATTGTAAAACTTCACGTTTTAAAAAGCTTCACGTTGTAAAAAGCTTCACTCAGCCCCTGCGCGACGGACTTTTTATTTACACTATTGTGATTATTACCGAGATGTTTGCAATTTTTATAGTTTTCTGCTTTCAGTAACACCCCTACTCATCTCATATTAACAATATGCTATTATGTTATGAAGCACTTTATTTGAAGCCTAAATACCAAATATTGTTATCATTGAACTATTACGTTTTGAGATAAATGCAAATACGTATAACACGTGGGAAATGATCTTAGTTAACACCTGCCCCCTGAGTGACGGACTTATTTTTGTATTCGTACATACAAAGCAACACGTTTTACAATAAACATTTATTTACAATTAATTCCTCACATAAATACAGTTTTTTTTAATATATATAATTCATTATCTTATTATATATTTTATAGAGACAAAAAAAATTAATATCTTTAGTTAAGGAGGCCAACAAAGAATTTATTTGAGTGATAACTATTATATGGTGTTACGTACAACTGTCCAAGTTGCCTTACTTCAAACATAGCAATAATTACATAATATTTAATCAAATCTCTGAGCTAATCACTCACTAATAAATGGAAATGAGATATTAGAGTTTGAATCAAATAAACTAATTGCAGAGGGCAAAGCTGTATCCAGCTGACAGAGACAGCGAAATCATTGCACGGCTTGGTAATGTGGACATGTTGATGACGTTTCGAATAGAACCGTCCTTATCACTGCTTATCAGTAGGTCCAGCTGTCTGTATAGGGTTGTGCAAGGCCGACCACTGGTGGCTCTGGTAGCAGATTTCCCTCTACGCAAAACAGCTATTGAGCTTGTACTCAATATGCTTTCTTCAAATATCCGTCGATCCTACACAGGACATAACGAAAATGTCAATATATATATTGCGTCACTCTAGCTGTCGCAATTATTGTTTTATCGCTCCCAAACTCGATATATAAACGTTTCTTGCTAAATTAAAGATCAAGTTCGTTAACGGCCAACATCGGACGGGGGTAGGGGGGGGGGGTTAGGTAGGGAGTATTTCCCTTCTTTCTACACATTACCCGTACCAAAGTGTTGACCCCGCACTTTGGTGTGGTTGATGTGTAACCTTTATCTCACATGGTAAACCTAGAGTGGCGAGTTCGATTCTTGCCTGGGCAAAGGAAATTATTTAGTGACGAAATTCATTAAATAACGTCCTAAAAGCCCACCCTGGCTAGAAAAGGGTGGTAACCTGTAGATAACCCGTCCCGATTAGCCTAAGTTGCAAAAAGTGGACGTTAATAAATAATAATAATAATAATGTGTAGAATAATAAGAGAGAAGTGAATAAAACAATTTAATAAATGTATGAACAAGTTACAATGTTTTTGGGGCAGTTTCACACGAGGCACTGACTCGTTCTTTTGTCATTTTTCTAACCTCGATGAACAGGTTATGCACGCAGTGTTGCCACTAGCCCGCACTTACTCCCGACTCAGGATTAAATTTTAAAGCAGGGGGGCCCTAGATGACAGCTAGACACAAGTTTATATAACTGTTAACTGTTATAGATTTAATCGTACTATAACTGTTAAACAAGTTATTCCTACTTTATTGTTTTCCGCGTTCATTGAACTTCCACTTCTGCTCATCTAACATTGAAACAAAGAATATGTGGTGAGATGTGATCACTAGTGTGTCATACAACACGTTGGGCATCTGCTTAGTTTACGAAGCCCTCGCATGAGGGAATTTTTTCATATCATTCAGCCCAATTTTTGTGTAGTACTATCGGGGTAAACGTGGTTTTGGGCATTTGTGTAAACATGAGCATGTGTTTAACAATAACTACTGCACTATATGACCGACTTGCACATCATCCCGTCACATGGCCGAAGGTTAATTGACTTATTTCCTTTATATAAATTAAAACATTTATCAGTATTAATTAGATGTCATAACAACCGTTTACAGTCGTTAACAAATAAAGATAACGGCTCTTTTTTGAAATGACTCTATCATCTGACCTTTTTAGGGTCACACGACTAGATAATGTTATTATCACTCACCCCATTATCATTATTTCATAGCCCAAAACACTGACTACATAAAAATATAATCATATTTCTCAAATAATTTATGTAATCAATTTATATAGCCTTGTGCGAAAAATAAGACGGGGCGCGAACACGGTTATTTACCCTTTGCTAAAACTGACGAACAAAAGTGAACATGATTGTTTCGTTCGAGCTACCTAGGTAAAACATATTATTAGGCATGGTTGCTTTTGTATCGATTAGTTCGGTAGTAATCCATGTATAAGAAGTCCGTCACGCAGGGGCTGCGTAAAGTAAGCAGATTTCCCATGTGCTGGTTAGTCACAATATTGATCTCATTTCATCATATATTCTCTATTTCTAAATAAAATGAGTGAAAGAGGGGGTTTACGGAATGCTGAAAACAAGAAAGTACGAATAACTAGCTTAACCTTTGAACGACAAGGCTGTGTCATACGTGACACCTATGCCGTAAGTTGTACACGCATGAGCTTGTAACAAACAGGACAAGACTGGTGTGCTTAATACCCTCCTATTCAATAGTCAACTACATGTCAAGGTCATTGCACGCTCTGGCCTCCACCATTTTTCGTACTTTTTGGGAGTGTTTGTGCCGGTAGGTGTCGTATTTGACACAGCCTTGTTGTTTAACTTCCCTTTTGTATATTTTCTGAATTGGCTAGTTATCACTGAAGATGAAACTAGAATTGAACATTTAAGACAAATGGAAGATAGTGATAGTAATTTATAAATGATAAAAAAAAATAGAAGAGGTGCCCGTCTTTGTTGTAAATGCCAAAGAAGTATTTGCGGTGAACACATAGTATGGCACTATGGTTTCCATGAATGTTTTGCCAATAACGAATCGTCAAGTGAATAGTTTCATGTTTTTTTTGCTTATAAATGAGTGTCCATGGTTTTTGTTTTGTACTGTGTAGGTTAACATTTATATATCATTTTTTATACTTAGGTATATTTTTGTATAATAATAATATGCTATATGCTTCTTTGCCTATTTATTTCGTATGTAAAGTTATTACATAGTATGCTATTATATAATAAATATTACATAATATATTATTATACTATAAATATATTTTTTGCACATTTTTATTTAATATTTCATTTTAAGCTCTTATTGGTGACGAGGGGGGGTACTATCAAACACACTAACACACTATTCTTCTTAACTTTTCTAAATGTTATTTTGAGACAAGAAGAGAGATTCTGAGCAGAATAAAATGGAGGTGTCAGGTATGACATCTTGTCAAATTTGTCCTTGGTCACAGCCTTGTCGTTTAAAGGTTAATATAATTTTAGACCACCAATAGTTTAAGAAGATCGGTTCCATAATATTTTACGATCCCTCAAAGGAAATATTTTGAATTTTAAAATTCCCCTCTCTATTACTCTAACTCAATTTCCGATTTCTGCCAAATAACAAACATGATCTTTTAGTGTTAACTGAAACGATTGAACGTGAAGTATTGATCAATAACGTCATCAATAAATGAATTAACACGTCTCTCGCATAATAAAGGTTTCTTGAAAACGATATTTGGTATTATAAGCTTAGAATATAAGTATTTCATGATAACAGCGCATTGCTGTTCTGACATGAGTCGTAATGGGGGTTTACAGTGGGCTAAAAACTAAAAAATGCTAATATCGCGGGTAGTATTGAGGAAAGAGAATAAATGTATATAACAATATCTTTGAGCTATTTAATTTGAAATAAGATTGTTTCTTTTTAATTATTCGAACCGACATATAATAACGGAGATATTGGAATTTTCGAAATTCCCCCCTCTAATCCCCTCCTCCCACTGGTCCTATTTCAGTTATTAACGAACATGACCTCTAGTTTTGCATGAAGTGCTGTTATGTAGAGTTTGCAACAAAAATTGCGACCGCTAGAGCGATAACAAACAAGTATATATAATTTTGAACGGTCCTCATTTTCGCCATCTTCTGGGTAAGATTGATGGACATTTGGGGACAATTTTCGAAAATCGCCTAAGGAGTACAACCCAATAGCTAATTTCCCTTAAGTCTATCCCACTTATCCACAATTCAATAATCCGTCTATTCAACTGCTCTACTATTGAATAATCCGTCTATCCCACTTATCCACAATTCAATAATCCGTCTATTCAACTGCTCTACTATTGAATAATCCGTCTATCCCACTTATCCACAATTCAATAATCCGTCTATTCAACTGCTCTACTATTGAATAATCCGTCTATCCCACTTATCCACAATTCAATAATACGTCTATTCAACTGCTCTACTATTGAATAATCCGTCTATCCCACTTATCCACAATTCAATAATCCGTCTATTCAACTGCTCTACTATTCAATAATCCGTCTATCCCACTTATCCACAATTCAATAATCCGTCTATTCAACTGCTCTACTATTGAATAATCCGTCTATCCCACTTATCCACAATTCAATAATCCGTCTATTCAACTGCTCTACTATTGAATAATCCGTCTATCCCACTTATCCACAATTCAATAATCCGTCTATTCAACTGCTCTACTATTGAATAATCCGTCTATCCCACTTATCCACAATTCAATAATCCGTCTATTCAACTGCTCTACTATTGAATAATCCGTCTATCCCACTTATCCACAATTCAATAATCCGTCTATTCAACTGCTCTACTATTCAATAATCCGTCTATCCCACTGATCTACTATTCAATAATCTGTCTATCCCACTGATCTACTATTCAATAATCCGTCTATCCCACTGATCTACTATTCAATAATCCGTCTATCCCACTTATCCACAATTCAATAATCCGTCTATTCAACTGCTCTACTATTCAATAATCCGTCTATCCCACTGATCTACTATTCAATAATCTGTCTATCCCACTGATCTACTATTCAATAATCCGTCCATCCCACTGATCTACTATTCAATAATCCGTCTATCCCACTGATCTACTATTCAATAATCCGTCTATCCCACTTATCCACAATTCAATAATCCGTCTATCCCACTGCTCTACTATTCAATACGTAAGTATTGCTTGAAACGGTTAAATATCGAGTATGGTGTATATCTAATAAGCATTTTCGAATTATGATTGTAAAATCATATTTGATAACGTTATCACACGACGAATTGTTGTACCTCTCACAATAAAAGTTCAATAAAAACCATATTTGGTAATGTTCACAACACAGGAACTCTGTCTTAGCTCTTTTTTTTTTGATGTTGTAACTTGTATGTGTGTGTGTGTGTGTATATATTTCTTATTTTAATTTTTTGACTATTATTCTGACTGAAGTTTTAATAGACTTAGATTATTTATTCATGATTTATGTCTATATAAATGTATATTTGTTATGTCCCAGAGCACTGATCCTGGGGCGGTTTTACTCGAAAGTACTCTGAAGTTAATAAATAATTTTGATGAATGGAGGTGGTTGACCTTCTTAACCTTTCGTTGAATATTTGGTATTTTAGCTTCGAATAAAGTGTTTAATGAAATAAAAAACTTATTACTAATATGGAAAATTAAAAAAATGCAAAGATCTCGGTTAATATAGAGATAGAGAAGAATTTATACATATAAGAATATATAAGAATGTATATACAAGATAGATAGAGAAAAATGTATTCATCATTTATAGGAAACTATATTTGAAATAATATTGGTTCTATACATTTTTTTTGATCCAACGTATAACAAGGGAGGTATTTTCCAAATTCCAACCTCTAAACCAGGTATAGTCAACCTTTGACATGTTGCGGATCAAACTTAATACGTTCGCATGCCGCTTTTAAAAATAGTGCATTTTAAAGTAGTGTTCATAATTTTTAAAGATAGATATCAGCCATGAAATTATAACGACAATGTAATTATAATAAAATTTATTAAAATAAGAAAATGAAATGAAAAAAATAGGTAAAGCATGGTACAATCAATGAGTTTGAATTTAGGAACTAATCCATGGTTGGATTAATTCCACTGAACAAAGACGAAAAGAATTTACCACATTATCGTCAGTCAGCTTTGTAGGATGTTTTGATTTATTAACTTTCATCAATGAAAAGAACTGTTCGCATTGATATCTACTGCCAAACGCACAAATCTCTCCTCATCTTCCCCATTAGGAGTAAGTAATGTAATATTTTTGTTTGACTGGTTTTTTCAAAATGTCTCGCCGGGCCGGATCAAACCTTACCGCGGACGATTTCACCCATTCATGAACTTTATCTTAATTTAATACATAAAATATCGAGTTTGGTAATGACCACACAAAGCTTACGACCGCTTGAGCGTTAACAGACAGACATTTTCATATAGAATTTCGAGTGGACCTCATTTTCGTCATCTTCTGAGTAAGATCGACGGACATTTGAAGACATTTTTCTCATGTCGAGCCGACTCCCACTAACAGAAATGCGATCATAAAGTTGCCGCCTGAAGGAGTAATGATCTTCCACAAAGTGAACCAAGAAAATGCTCCGACGAGACTGCAAAAAAAACTATATATGTTTTAAAATTATAACCATTGAATAAGTGTTATGAAATCATCTTTTCCCATTCCCTTGCTTCCTGGTTTTATTTCTCACACACACACACCCACACCCACACACACACACACACACACATGCTTTCCGGAAAGGAATTTAGCGCTGTTTTTTTGTCCCAAAAGAACAGACTATCAATTATAATTAATTTTAATTCCCCTGCAAAAAATAAAATGGATAGATGTATGTTAATGAGGTCTAAATAGTGTCACCTCGACCCATAAATGAGACCGGCGACTGATTCGTTGCTGATTAGGTTATCAGCAGATGAACCTCATTATCAGCAGACAATTATTATCCAATTAAGATGGAAGAGGCTCAAAGTCCTATCAGCGGCTGATGTCTGCTTCCGAGGAACGGCCATCATCACTGCGACTCCTATCATCACGTGATGAGCCCATTCCAATTTCATAACACCCCATCTCCTCCACTTACAGCTTTCACTATTTAAGGTCGTCCTTGTGAAGGGTTCAGGTGGTATTTAGTTTAACAGGCAATGCGTTATAAGTGATTTTTTTTTTTTAAATAAAATCTGTGATTGACGTAATTTCAAATGATAACATTTAAAATGATGAGTTGCGATTTCTACAAAACGTTCTTGAAGTTGTTCGATCAGAAATTTTAGGTTAATAAACGAACTATAATTACAAAGTGGTACTAGTGATACTTTCTAATCAAAGTTCAACATGAAAACAGTGTTTCACTAAAAATAAATAACTTAATAAATTATTTTCCCTCTCACAACACACCACATCTTAATTTTAGCAGATTTCCCTTAAGGGAAATCAGCTATTGAGGTCGTACTCATGACGCGATTTTCGAAAAATTTCTTCAAATGTCCATCGATCCTACCCAGGAGATGACGAAAATGAGGTCCGTTCAAAATTATATACATATATATATATATATATATATATATATATATATATATATATATTTGTCTATTAACGCTCTTGCGGTCGCAATCTTTGTTTAATCGATACGAAACTCGATATTTAACCGTTAAATGTAAAAAGACAGATCAAGTTCGTTAATGGCTGAAATCGGACCAGACGGAGGGGGGGATTTAGAGGGGGGGGGGGGTTGCGAAAATTCGAAATATCTCCGTTATTATGCATCAGATCGAAAAATTGTATAGAACCAATCTTATTGCAAATTACATTTACTATAAATATTGTATATACATTTATTCTCTATCTTGAATATTAACTGAGATATTTGCATTTTTATGAAGTCGTGGGACACGTAGTCGGGTATCCTTCGGATTATTTCGGCCGTTTTCGTAACTGCTCTGCTCTGGTGGAAGCTTCTTCTAACCTTACCTGTCGTTTCTAACCTTAGCTTACCTTCGTTACTTTGTGAGATTTATGCAAATACGTTCTGTTCATCCGCCCCCCCCCTTCTTTAGTTGTTGGACTACTAAAATTTGAGTTATTAAAATATAAATTATTCTTACAATTCAGAAGCCGTTCCAGTTGGGAATTTATTAAAATTAAAAGAAAGATTTGTCATTACCGTTTGTATTTACTCATGGAGGTGTTGTGTTACCAGTATGCAGATATCTCTATTACTAAACTTCACATGGAAAATCTGCTTAGTTTACGCAGCCCCTGCGTGACGGACTTTTTAAACTGGGGCTCAGGTCAGTCTTGTGAGTTAAAGCGTTGCTTTAATCTCACTTGGTAAACCTAGAGTGGCGAGTTCGATTCCGCCTGGGCAATAGGTATTTATTTAGTGACGAACCCATTAAATAAAATCCTTAGTCCCACCCTGGCTAGAAAGGGCGGTAACCTGCAGATAATCCCTCCCAATTAGCCATAGTCCTCTATGACGCCTCCTCAGGTGGTGTACACAACTATAAAAACATCATTTTAATATATCGATATTATCAGCTGAGTGGTGTGGTGCACCTCCATTATTGTTAGTCTTGAGATGACCGTCATGGTGGTAAGGTCGAATCATTTATAGTTGTTTATTAGTCCTGAGGAGGCATCATAGAGGACGCGAAACATGTAGACGGAAAATGAATCAGGGCAGTTCACGTCATTCTCATCTATTAACCCCTCGGTCAATACTCCGAAAACGATGTTGATATATGGTTAGTTCTACGATGATTCTATGCGAATCTAATGACAGCTACATTAATAATTTCTATTTCATTATTTTCATGCTCTTCTTTGTCTTGTCGATATTCCGTATTCTCCTCTCCGAGTTTGCCGTTGTAGCTTCTAAGTTTCAAAGCCTCGGCAGCCACACTGCCCTTATCGTACCTGGCCAAGATATGGTTCTTATCTATCATATTGGTTCTCTTCTTCTCCACTGTCCCATCTGGATTCGGATGGGATTCCAGTCTGGCAGTTATCCGCACTTTGTGGACTCGCCTCGCGGTATATAATTACAAAGAATCCGAGGGGATGGGTATAGTATGCGTGCCTTGTCCAAGTATATCCTACCCGATACATGGAGAAGAGAGAGTGACATCGGAACCATCTGGCGGTGTCCTGCGCTTTGGAGAACCCTAAGTAGCTGGTCCTTAGCTGGATTTGCTAGTCCTGAAGCCTTTTAACGAATCTAGGCAAGACCATAGTGGAACACGAAGTCGGTGGAAGTATCCGTCGCCGACAGTCAGTGAGGCCAGGAACTGACAGGTAATGTTTGGATCCGTTTGGCGGTTCTCGGTCACAGATGTGGTGGTCGTTGAACTGTCGGAGTGGAAATCTCGGAAATTATTAAAAAATGGGGTTCTAAACCCTCTCCGTCACACATGACAATATCATCTCGTCCAAAGATGGGATGGTCGTCTGGGAGGAGTTAGTTGGTAGGATCGTTTCCTCCCCGTACTTTACACTGTTGAGGTCTGGATAGGTGAGAGGTGTTTAAGACCTGACGGCCAGGTATTCCATCACTGTTTCCACCCTCTTTTGCGGAGGATACACAAATTTCCCATCTGGATTAGGCTAATTTATAAACCCATTCACAAGGCAGAACTCTCTTTAATTGGGGTAGGTCTTGGAGCATCCAAGTATTAATAGATTTTCCTAAAGGCTGATGATCATTAGCAACCCGGACTGCGATCCATCGGGAACAGCAATAGTGGCGTTGGATAGCCTGAGGAAGGTGCCCGTAGAGCGCCCGAAAATTTGCACAATGAAGCCTAACGAGATCGCTAGAGCAGAAAGCCGGCTTGGAGAAGAAGAACATTCTGCCCAACGAGGGATTCTACGTTACTACACAAATGTCTATAATTATTATTGTACTACTATTAGCAGATTTCCCTTAAGGGAAATCACCTATTGAGGTCGTACTCATGACGCGATTTTCAAAATTTTTCTTCAAATGTCCATCGATCCTAACCAGGAGATGACGAAAATGAGGTCCGCTCAAAACTGTATGTATATATATGTCTGTTGCCGCTCTAGCGGTCGCAATTTTTGTCTTATCGTTACCAAACTTGATATATAATCGTTTTATACAAAAAGAAAGATTAAGTTCGTCAACGGCTGAAATCGGACCACAGGGAGGGGGGTTTAGAGGGGGAAATTTTGAACATCCTTAATATCTCCGTTATTATGCGTCGGGTCGAAATAGTGTATATAATCAATCTTGTTGCAAATTAAATTTACTATAAATATTGTTGTATACATTTATTCTGTATCTTGAATATTAACCGAGATATTTGCATTTGTATTGTGTGTGTGGTCGGCAGAAGTCGGCTATGTTCGGGACTTTCCACCGAAAGCTAGTTCGGCCGTTTCCGTAACTGTTCGTCCCTCGTGAATTGGTTTAGAGATTCGTTACTACTACTGTTATTAGTAGGCAGATTTCTCTATTGTAAAACTTCACACCAATCTTATTGTAAATGTAATGTTCTATAAATGTTGTTATGCACATTTTTCCACTATCTTGATTATTAACTGAGATATTTGCATTTTTTAGTTTTAGGTCTTCAGTAAAGCCCCACTACTACTCATATTAACAATATTCTATTATGTTATGAAGCACTTTATTTGAAGCTTAAATACCAAATTTGGTTCTTATTGAACTTTTAAGGTTTGAGGTAAATGCAAAACACTTGGGAAATCTGCTTTCTTTTATAATAGCTTCTCTATCAGATAAGACTGGACTAGAGTAAGCAGGATTTCCTGATACCTTAGGACAACAACAGACATGGTGTACCACGAGGATACCGGAGAGCCATCCTGGTAGGTTACAGTGATACCGACCTAGGAGATGGTATCACTTTGCAACAGCATATAATCTGTCACTATTGTCGGGTTTTCCATCATATTGTGAAACTTCTCAAATAGCAATTAACTGATGATGATTATAACTTAACTATGCAAACATAGTAACTTAAGCATTAACTATGATGAGCCTCACGTAAATGTTGTTACCATACCTCCCTCTTACTATTTCAGTCCGTCACGCAGGAGCTGCGTAAACTAAGCATATTTCCCTCGCCAAGTTTAACAATAGATAAATCTACATACTGGTAACACAATACCACTGTCAATATTAAGTTAATAAATACAAACGATAATAAGAGACCTTCCGACGGGAAGCGTTTGGAACGTAAACAATCAGTTCTGCCAACCTCTCACCAGAAATAAAACCAATTACTAAAAGTCCGTCACGCAGGGGCTGCGTAAACTAAGCAGATTTCCCACGTGAAGTTTTACAATAGAGAAATCTGCCTAATAACAACTGTAGTAGTAAGAAACCTCTAAGCCTAAAACATTATTTAGGGCGTAATAACCCAGTAGTTTCTAGCCCCAAAAAACATTAACGTTAACCTAACCTCAAAACCTATTCACGAGGGACGAATAGTTATGGAAACGGCCACCAGAGCTCTCGGCGGAAAGTCCGAACATAGCCTACTGGTGACCACACGCAGAATACAAATGCAAATATCTCAGTTAATATTCAAGATAGAGAATAAATGTGTATAACAATATTTATAGTAAATGTAATTTGCAATAATATTGATTCTGTACAATTTTTCGGTCCGACGTTTAGTAACGGAGATATTTCGAATTTTCGAAAATCCTCCCCTCTAAACCCCCCCCCTCCCACTGGTCCGATTTCAGCCGTTAACGAACTTGATCTTTCTTTTTACATAAAACGACTAAATATCGAATTTGGTAACGATCAAACAAAAATTGCGACCGCTAGAGCGGTAACAGACAAATATATATATATATATATATATAGATATATATATATATACAGTTTTGAACGGACATCATTTTCGTCATCTCCTGGGTAGGATCGATGGACATTTGAAGAAAAATTTCGAAAATTCCGTCATGAGTACAACCTCAATAGCTGATTTCCCTTAAGGGAAATCTGCTAAAATATATCAGAGTATAACATATTAATTTTGTTGAAAACTAATTACTACATTTAGTGCTATAATTTATAATGAATCAGAATAATATTTATCTCAATCAATAACATTTTAGTAGTCTATGAACTTAAGAAAAGGGGGGGGGTCACCATAATAGTACCTGGGCAATAGGAATTTATTAAGTGATGAACTCATTAAATGATATCCTTAGTCCCACCCTGGCTAGAAAAGGGTGATATCCAGTATATAACCAGCCCCAATTAGTCATAGTGACAAAAAGTGGGTGTTAATAAATAATTATAATAATAAAAATTTGAGTAAGAAAAAGTCCGTCACGCAGGGTCTGCGTAAACTAAACAGATTTCCCTCGTGAAGTTTAACAAAAGATAAATCTAGATACTGGTAACACAACACCACCGTGAATACTAAGTGAATAAATACAAACGGGTCTGAAATGTAAACAAACAGGTCTTCCAACCTCTACCGTAAAGAAAAACAATTAATAGAATAGATCAGAATGTAAAATACTAATTTTATTGAAAACTATATCTAGTACTGCGATTACTAATGAATCAGAATAATTTTTATCTCAATCAGTTAAATTTTAGTAATCAAAAATCTTTAGGCTGGGGGAGGGGTCATCAGAATATATTTTCATATGTCTCCTATAATAAAGGACTTTTGAATACAATATTTGGTATTGAAGCTTCGAATAATGTGGTTTATTTCATAAAGTATTGTTTATGTAACATGAGTAGAAGTGGGGGTTTGCAAAAGGCTGAAAACTGAAAAATGCAAATATCTCGGTTAATATTCAAGATAAAGAATAAAGGTATATGGCAACATTTATAGTAAATTTAATTTTCAAGAAGACTATATACATTTTTTCAATCCGACGTATAGTTGTGGAGATATTTCGAATTTTCAAAATTCTCCCCCTCCAAACCAGTGGTCTCGAACCTACCGATTTTTCGGTATTTCTGCCGAAATGGACTCTGTACTACCGAAATACCGAAATGCAATGATTTTTCCACGATTTCAGAAAATACATAGAAATTCTTCTGATTTTTCTACCGATTTCACAATTTTGTGTTGGCAACCCTTTTCATTTATGTTGAATGTTACGGGGAATCACCTTACAGCAAGTATGAAAGAGCAGAGTTATTTCGGATTGATACAGAGTGGCGCATTCTAAGAAATTGTGATCAAATGAAAACATTTTCTGATGACGCAGAACTAATTTGGAATGAAGTAAGTTGGCTAAAGCGGGGCGATGAGACTCAAATGTTTCCCTTGTTAACTACTTTTATGTTTAATATTTTATGAGAGCATATTTTCTCAAATTAATATTATGAAAACAAAACCGAGAAATAGGCTATCTACTGAGCCAATCACTAGCCTACTGCATTCAAAACGACTTTTCATGGATGCTAATTGTTATGACTTATAAATTAATTTAAAAATGACTGCAACTATGGCCAAAGAATATTGGTGCAATCCGAAACATTATAAAAAATAATTTAATTTGTTAGATTTCCATTTTTGTATGGAATTTGTTTAGCTTTCAAAATCTCTAAATTTCCAGTTTTTGTATTTAAAATATAAGTGTGTTAGATGTAAGTTAGTAGGTAGGCTGATTTTTACGTTATTATATTTTTATGTTGTAAGTAGATTTTATGTTAAACCTCATATTTTTATGTTGTAAGTTGATTTTTATGTTATTATATTTTTATGTTCAAAATTGATTTTTATGTTATTATAACATAATAATAAGTGGATTTTTTTGTTAAATAAACGAATTTGATTGAAAATTGTATTTTTTTTTTTTTGTCATATACCGATTTTAGGTACAAATGTACCGATTTTAGTTGGTAGATCTACCGATTTCGCTCATTGACGTTCGAGACCACTGCTCCAAACCCTCTCCTCCCCCTATATCTGATTTTCCTTAAGGTAAATGTTAGTGTTTTCTTTTAGCTATTATATTTTTGTAGTCAGTAAGGCATTGTTGGAGAACCTCATTCCTACTACAAGTTATGTTTTGGTGATTATTATCATTTATGTCACCATGCTTGGATATAGCAGATTTCCCTTTGTCATATGTAAATTTCTCAAAAATCGCTTGTGTTCAACCCCAAGCAGATTTCCCTTAAAAGAAAGCAAGAATAGCAAAGCTTCAGTCATGAAATGTTTTTTGATTTGGGACTAAATTGTCAATTTTCATGCCCTCAATCTGTCAAAAATAAAGTTTAATTTTTATCAAATATGATTTAATACTAAATAAAATTCTTTCCTTGTTTATAGGGACTCAATATTTATTTAACATCGTCACGTTATCAAAAATGGAACATATCTCGTTCGCAAAATATTTTGGATTTTTATTTTATCAAAAAGCAATTACTTATATACAGTGCATTTTTTTTTTTTTTTTAGATAAATGTTTAATCTTTAAAGATATTGGTCTTGAGGACATTATCAACTGTAGATGGTTATGCAACAGAATCACTATTTGTGGCACAATAATTGAGTTGATCTCATCTATTGCAAAATTTATTAATTGTTTAATAACCATTTTTTTTTTCAATTCACATTTTAGCAGATTATTTTCATTGTGAAAAAGTTTTTTTTTCGTATCTGTATTTCAGGAGATTTTAATATGAGGTAGTACTCATGACGCGATTTTCGAAACATTTCTTCAAATGTCCATCGGATCCTATCTAGTAGATGAAGAAAATGAGGTCCGTTCAAAATTATATATATATTTGTCTGTTGCCGCTCTAGTGGTTGCAATGCTTGTTTGATCGTTAC
Organism: Riptortus pedestris; assembly: GCA_019009955.1. Lineage (NCBI taxonomy): Eukaryota > Metazoa > Arthropoda > Insecta > Hemiptera > Alydidae > Riptortus > Riptortus pedestris. The sequence goes on from CM032228.1 coordinate 20,988,693, forward strand.
CAAACTCGATATTTAGTCGTTCTATATGCTGAAATCGGAGCAGAGGGAGGGTGGGGTTTAGAGGGAGAGAATTTTGAATATTCGAAATATCTCCATTACTATACGTCGGATCGAAAAAGTGTATGAAATAAATCTTATTGCAAATTAAATTTACTATAAATATTGTTATATACATTTATTCTCTATCTTGAATATTAGCCAAGATATTTGCCTTCTTTTTAGTTTTCAGCCTTCAGTAACCCCCACTTCTACTAGTGTTACATAAACATTACTCTGTTATATAAAAAAACTACACTATTCAAAGCCTAAATACTAAATATTGTTTTTAGTGAACTTTTACTTTGTGAGATATATGCAAATACGATCTGTTGACCCCCCCCCTTCTATTATTTTTGGATTACTAAAACTTGAGTGATTGAGATAAAACTGATTCATTACAAATTACAGCACTAGCTTTAGTAAATTGTATTCAATAAAATTAATATGTTATATTCAGATATATTTCATTAATTGTTTGTCTTTCCTGTCTATCTATCTACGAGGTTGGCTGCCCTGTTTATTTCCAATTCTGCCATTTTCCTTTGTAGAGACTATTATCTTGTATTGCAAATTGACTGAAGATTTCTCATTACCGTTTGCTCAAAAAGGATGAATAACCTATATCATTAACGTCCTTAAGGTCGCTCATTCTTGATAGAAGCCCCAAACATTATTACAAATAAATGTCCGTCACGCGGCGGCTGCGTAAACTAAACAGATTTCCCTCGTGAAGTTTAACAATAGAGAAATCTACATACTGCTAAAACAACACCACCTTGAATATTAAGTGAATAAATACAAACGGTAATAAGAAATCTTTCAGTCAATTTTAGTAATTTCCCGACGGGAAGCGTCTGAAATGTAAACAAACAGATATGCCAACCTCTCACCGGAAAGAAAAACAATAACTGAAATAGATCTGAATATAACGTATTAATTTTATTGAAAACTATTTACTATATCTAGTACTGCGAATTCTCATTAATCTGAATAATATTGATCTCAATCAACCCTAAAATTTGATTGATAGTCCAAGAACTTAAGAGGGGGGGGGGTCACAAGAACGTATTTGCATCTATATCGTATAATAAAGGTCTTAAGAAATCGCGTCATGAGTACGACCTCAATAGCTGATTTTCCTTAAGGGAAATTTTTCTTCAAATGTCCACCGATCCTACCTAGTAGATGATGAAAATGAAGTCCGTTTAAAAATATATATATATATATATATATATATATATATATATATATATATTTGTCTGTTGCGCTCTAGCGGTTGCAATGCTTGTTTGATCGTTACCAAACTTCATATTTAGTCGTTTTATGTAAAAAGAAAGATCAAGTTCGTTAATGGCTGAAATCGAACCAGGGGGAGGGGGGGTTTAGAGGGGAGGATTTTCTAAAATTCGAAATATTTCCGTTACTATACGTCGGATCGAAAAATGGTATAGAATCAATCTTATTGAAAATTAAATGTACTATAAATATTGTTATATGCATTTATTCTCTATCTTGAATATTAACCGAGATATTTGCATTTTTATGAAATCGGGGCGGATAACGGATGTGTTTCCCGCCAAAAGCTAGGTCGGCCGTTTTCTTAACTCTAATAATACATTTCTCTATTGTAAAACTTCATGTGGGAAATATGCTTAGTTTACGCAGCCCCGGCTTAGTGACGGACTTTTTTCTATCCGACCAATATTAATAAAGACTTTTTAGCAGATTTCCCTAACGGAAGTCAACTATTGAAATCGTATTCATGACGCGATTTTTGAAAATTTTCCAAATGTCCATTTTGAATTTTATACAGGTGGAAAACCTGTATAAAAGCTTTCGTATTGTTTATTCAGTTGTCTGTAAATTTATATACATCTATTCTGTATATTGAATATTAACCACATTTTACATTTTTTATTCAGTAAACCTCCACTACTATGCATATTATATTAAAGTATGCTGTTTTATCATGAACCACTTTATTCTAAGCTTAAATAAAATTCGTCTCGATTATTATTCGTGTAATTAAAACAGGTATCTCAGCCTAAAGCCTTTTACGTATAATTTGCCATCGTTATTAGAAGATTTCCCTTCTGGCTGCCATCGAGGTTGTGCTCTTGACGAGATTTTCGAGAAATTTCTTCAAATGTCTATCAGCCCTACCCAGGAGATGACGAAAATGAGGTCCGTTCAAATCTATATATATATGTCTGAGAATGAGACTGTTAGCGCCCTAGCGGTGGCAATTTTTGTTAAATCGTTCCAAATTCGATATTTAAACGTTTTGTGTAAAATTAAAAATAAAGTTACTAGTGGGATAGAGGAGAAATATGAATATTCATAACTCCGTTATTATGCGGCAGATTGCACATTGTATATTGAATCATCTTATTGGAAATGTGTTGTTCTTTAAATGTTGTTATGTTCATGGATTCTCTATATTAAATATTAACCGAGATATTCCCATGATTTAGTTTTCGGCCATCACTAAACCCCCACTCCTACTCAAGTCATGTTAACAGAAAGCTTAAAAAATTACTTTTACAGGAGACATAAAAAACTGATTAAATCATTCAGTAAATGAAAATATTGATATATTGCATCCAATTATTTGAAAGTACAGATTAGCCGCGTGAGTTAAAGCGTTGACCTTTATCTCACATGGTAAAACTTGAGTGGCGAGTTCGATTCTCGCCTGGGTAAAGGAAATTATTTAGTGACGAAATTCATTAAATAACATCCTAAATCCCACCCTGGCTAGAAAGGGATGGTAACCTATTGATAACTCGTCCCAATTAGCCTTAGTTGCAAAAAGTGGACGTTAATAAATAATAATAATAATAATTAAATGCTAATGGAATTATCCAGAATTTGTTTTCAACTATCAGTAAACCACTTCTACCCATAGAATAATTACTCGGAAATAGAAAACATATGATGATACGAGATTAATTGTGTGTTTAACCATCACGTGGGAAATCTGCCTAGTTTACGCAGCCCCAACGTGACGGGCTTTTATTTTCCCGTGTGTTAAAAAATGTATATATGTATGTATTAATAGCTATTTGATGGATTGAATTAACAAATTGATGTGGAAGTGTATTGAAGATGGGATTTTTACTCAGAAATAGAAAATATATGGTGATGAGATATTAATAGAGTGATGTACCAGCACGTGCCTTGTCTTTCAAATTCCCTACGCCACGGACATTTTTTTTGCGCGTTTTTTGGTGCGTTAAAGAAGCATTAACAGGTGTTTGATAGGTTGAATTGATAAATCGATTTGTAGGTGGATTGAAGATTGGAGTTTTACTCAGAAGTAGAAAATATATTGTGATAAGATATCAATAGTTACGATATATCAGCACATGCATTGTTTTTCGAAGATCCTACCTGGCGGACTTTCATTTTCCCGTGTGTTTTGTTGTGCTAAAGAGTGTATATTCAAGTATTAACAGCTGTTTGATAAATTGAATCGATAAATCGATATGTCGGTGGGTTGAAGATTGAATTTTTCTCAGAAATGGAAAATATATTGTGATGAGAGATGAAAGGTTTGTTAAACAAACACGTGGGAAATCTGCTTAGTTTATGCAGCCCCACCGTGACGAATTTTTAGCAGATTTGCCTTAAGGGAAATCAGCTATTCAGGTCGTACTCATGAAGCGATTTTCGAAATTTATCTTCAAATGTCTATCGATCCTACCTAGGAGATGACGAAAATGAGGTCCGTTCAAAACTGTATGTATGTATGTATATGTATGTATATATATGTATATATATATATATATATATATATATATATATATATTTGTCTGTTACCGATCTAGCTGTCGCAATTATTGTTTAATCGTTACCAAACTCCATATTTAGTCGTTTTATGTAAAAAGAAAGATCATTAACGGCTGAAATCGGACTAGAGAGAGGGGGGAAAATTTTGAAAATTCGAAATAACTCCGTTACTATACGTCGAATCAAAAAAAATATAGAATTAATCTTATAGCAAATTAAATTTACTATAAATATTGTTATATACATTTATTCTCTATCTTGAATATTAATCGAGATATTTGCATTTTTAATTTTTCTTTCTTCAGCAAACCCCCACTTCTACTCGTGTGTCATAAACAATAGTCGGTTATGTAATAAACCACATCATTCGAAGCCTAAATACCAAATATTGTTTTCAAGAGACATTTATTATTCGAGATACATGCATATATGTTCTGGTGCCCCCCCCCCTTCTTAAGTTTTTGGACCACTTAAATTTGATTGATTGAGATAAAAATTATTCTGATTCATTATAAATTATAGTATTAGATACGATACGACTTTCGTCTATGATGATTATCTCATCATATACGACTGTAGACATTTTAACATATTTTTCTTTTATTAAAAGGTGGCTATACCAAATTTTTGTTTTATAATATGAGAAGTGTGAATCGCTAAAATTGCGACACACATAAATAAATAAATTATTATCGTTTGTATTTATTCACTTAATATCCATGGTAGTGTTGTGTTACCAGTAGTATGTAGATTATTGTTAAACTTCACGAGGGAAATCTGCTTAGTTTATGCAGCCCCGCCATGTCGGATTTTTTCCAATGTGTTTTATTGTGTTAAAGAATATATGTATATTTATGCATTAACAGCTGTTTGATAGATTGAATTTATAAATGGATGTGTAGGTGTATTGAAGACCCTATAATGGCTTTATATGGCCTAAGTAGGTATTAGTGTTATACAATAGCCAGTAATGATGGGTCCCAGATCTATTTATAGAGTGACAATAGAAAAGGTCGCCCCTATAATAATATTTACCAGATAAATATAGATCTTGTCCATTTCACTTGCCGCCTCTTCTCCCTCCAAGTACATTAAATACATATTGACTTATTATTATTAATAGATTATTATTAATCTATCTCAATGTTTTATGTTTTCCCTTTTTTATTTCAGTAACTCTAAAATGAGGTAGTATATTTTTACAATTATCTCCAATTGTATGTGAATCTTGATACATGTGTATATAAGAAATCAGTTCTTCAAAGAATATACAATTGAAATCTTTAAATATCTAAAAAGCATGATAGATAGATATTTTATTGTCTTATGTTTACAAACATGTTGCCAAGAGTCTGGCCAATTAGTGTTAGTATGGCTATTAAAATATTATAACTTCTTAAAAAATGTGTAAATAAAATAATAATAATTTCTAAATACACATACATTGGCAAGTAATACAATCTAAATATTAATCTAAATAATTATAATACTTAATTCACTGGATCATTATTTAATGTAAATGTAGATTAATTCATTCTTTTTTAATGTCTAAATAAAGATCAGTTTTATGATATATCAGATTAACATAATTCTTCTCTAAGATTTATGACAACAGAATACTAATAATAAGTATAATTGTATCTCTCTCTCTCTCTCTCTCTCTCTCTCTCTCTCTCTCTCTCTCTCTCTCTCTCTCTCTCTCTCTCTCTCTCCCTCTCTCTCTCCTCCTCTCTCTCTCTCTCTCTCCTCTCTCTCTCTCTCTCCTCTCTCTCTCTCTCTCTCTCCTCTCTCTCTCTCTTCTCTCCTCTCTCTCTCTCTCTCTCTCTCTCTCTCTCTCTCTCTCTCTCTCTCTCTCTCTCTCTCTCTCTCCTCTCTCTCTCTCTCCTCTCTCTCTCTCTCTCTCCTCTCTCTCTCTCTCTCTCCTCTCTCTCTCTCTCTCTCTCTCTCTCTCTCTCTCTCTCTCTCTCTCTCTCTCTCTCTCTCTCTCTCTCTCTCTCTCTCTCTCTCTCCTCTCTCTCCTCTCTCTATCTCTCTCCTCTCTCTCTCTCTCCTCTCTATCTCTCTCCTCTCTCTCTCTCTCCTCTCTCTCTCTCTCTCTCTCTCTCTCTCTCTCTCTCTCTCTCTCTCTCTCTCTCTCTCTCTCTCTCTCTCTCTCTCCTCTCTCTCTCTCTCTCTCTCTCTCTCTCTCTCTCTCCTCTCTCTCTCTCTCTCTCTCCTTCTCTCTCTCTCTCTCCTCTCTCTTCTCTCTCTCTCTCTCTCTCTCTCTCTCTCTCTCTCTCCTCTCTCTTCTCTCTCTCTCTCTCTCTCTCTCTCTCTCTCCCCTCCCCGCTCTCCCGCTCTCTTGTCCCTCTCTCTCTCTCCTCTCTCTCTCTCTCTCCTCTCTCGCGCTCTCTCTCTCTCTCTCTCTCTATCTCTCTCTCCTCTCTCTCTCTCTCTCTCTCTCTCTCTCTCTCTCTCTCTCTCTCTCTCTCTCTCTCTCTCTCTCTCTCTCATCTCTCTCTCTCTCTCTCTCTCTCTCTCTCTCTCTCTCCTCTCTCTCTCTCTCTCTCTCTCTCTCTCTCTCTCTCTCTCTCTCTCTCTCTCTCTCTCTCTCTCTCTCTCTCTCTCTCTCTCTCCTCTCTCTCTCTCTCTCTCTCTCTCTCTCCTCTCTCTCTCTCTCTCTCTCTCTCTCTCTCTCTCTCTCTCTCTCTCTCTCTCTCTCTCTCTCTCTCTCTCTCTCTCTCTCTCTCTCTCTCTCTCTCTCTCTCTCTCTCTCCTCTCTCTCTCTCTCTATCTCTCTCTCTCTGTATGTCTCCACCCTCTCTCTCTCTCTCTCTATCTATCTCTCTCTCTCTCACTCTCTATCCTCTCTCTCTCTCTCTCTCTCTCTCTCTCTCTCTATATATATATATATATATATATATATATATATATATATATATATATATATATATATATATATATATTGCAAATATTTTATTTTATTCAGAGTTAATGTTAAAAAAATGTTATATATCAAGAACACGTTATGTACAAATTGCTGTACGGGACGTGTGGCTAATAAACTCCCTTTCTGCAGGGTTACTTCAGGAAGGAAATAAATAAAAAAATAATAAACGGCTGAACATATTTTATGAAACTTAGTATGTATTTTACTACTAACCCAACTTAGACTTTAGGCTATATTAATATTATCTCAGACGAACAGGAGTAGGGGCAATCGGGAAGGCCTGAAATAAAAATTCATGATATTGTTTTTTAATTTGTTTTAAGGCAAAAGTGCACATAAGAAAAGTTATTTACTTTATTATTTAGAGTATCTTTTATTTGGTACATTTTTTCGGTAACAATGTATGAAACAAGTAGTTTGCGTATAAATATTGATATGCTCAACAATTCTTTCCAATATGAACTATATGTATTTAAGTAAAGTAATGTTGATAACACTCAAGCGGGAGCGGAAATTGTCGGTAGGCTAACACAGTTAATTGTATTAACTAATTTCCTGTGAAATGTTTTGTATTTTTTTTCTACTCGCATTAACTATTACGCATATAATTTTATGCTCGGATTGGTTTTTGACAGGAAATATGTACACTATTGATGAATTTAATTACAATAAATGCTATCCATGATTATGATCTGAGTTATTCATGGTGTGTCAAAAAGTGGAAGGGGATTGATTAGGGACTAATTTTCATTAATTCTTCAAATCTAAAATGTCTATTCCCCACCTGACCCTTACTGGAAAACCATTAGGCCAGACAGGAAGTGAAGTTGTACACATTGTAGCTTTCCCAAATAAAAAATACCATCAACATTCAGACTCTAATGATTCCCGAGCGAAGCCGGATACCTCAGCTAGTATATATATATATATATATATATATATGACTGACATGTATACAATACATATAGTTTTGATCCGACCTCACATTCGCTATCTCCAGGATTGGATCAATGTACATTTGAAGAAATTTTTCGAAAAGGCGTCATGAGTAATCTCTATAGCAGATTTCCCCTAAGGACCATTCCATGTCAAATCAACCACAAAAAAAAAAAAATTTGGCACTCATCCTTTCAGATTTTGTTGAAACTTATTTTAGGTGTTCTAGTCATTGCTATGAGAAACCATGCCAAATATTTTTGATATATCTTTAGAAGGGGAAAAAAGGGACTATATATTTTGTCAAGCAGCGCGAACAGTACACGAGAAATTCTTGATCATCTGCTGGATTAGAATCGGTGAACATTGTATTATAGTCTGACAGCAGATGTGTTCTCACGAGCAGTATAAGATCCGGGGTTTTTGTGTATGAAATATGCTTACGTACATACTAGCTGGGAAACACGGATTTCCCGGAAGGAAATACTTACATTTAGTCTGAATAATGAATGTGAATAATACTAATTGCAAGGATAACACTATAAATAATAGAATTCCAGTACCCGTCTCTGGATTTGTTTTTATTTTGCACGTACCTGGGAAATTCAGAGAAGGCATGTTTTATTTTAGAGTCTGGAGGAATAAACTTGAAGCGGATTCTAATCGTACCCTTCCCTACATTAGCATACAGATGAATATGAATATTTCCCCTAAGGAAAGTCAGTAATTGAGGTAATACTCAGTACGCGATTTTCGAAAACTGTATTCAAATGATCATCCACCCTATATCTAGGAGATGTCTATAATGAGACCCGTTCAAAATATATATCTAAAACTGTAACATCTGTCTGTAAATAGATTTTTTTTCTTGATATTTCACGATAATTTTTTGTTTCACAGGCCACAGACACGATATCTGCAATTTGTGGTTTTGGTGTCTGTTTGATTGTTTGTTACCTTTTCACGTATTTTCAGCTGAATCATGCTGGTCCCGATTTCTAGATTTGTCAAGGTGGGGTGGGGGTTAGATGGAGAGGGCGGTCTGCCTGACATGTCTAGTACTTTCGTATATTTTGTGTCACAAAAAAAAGGATACTTCTATACTATTAATTTTTTTTTTTAGTTAAAACATATTTAAATTTATTTTATAATCATAAGCATTAATATTAATGAATAAACTCAAAATGTTTGTTAACATTTTTGTCACTTTTCGTTTAATAATTCTGTTAAAAGAAATCCATTATCGCTCAAAAGGTTTTAACCAGGTTTAAATGCAGGGTGTTTCAAAAAGAATACACGTATTACAAAGCATTACTCTGCATCGATTGCTGAGCCTTGGTTCGGGGACATTGGAGAAACAAATACATAGTGTAGTTTATATTATAGCCACGTTTTGCTTCGTAAATGTCATACGTTGAAAATGGCTACTCTGCAGCAGAAATTATTTTGTGTTCTCGAGTTTGAGAAGTGATTACAGTGCAAAGACGTTTCAAGTTAAAATACCCGATTGATCTTCCGAATGAGCGCAACGTTGACAGGATGTGTATGTAAAGGAAAGGGTCCTTGCCTCTCTCGTGTTCCTGAAGAAAATGTTGCACGAATTCAAACTGCTTTCAATTCAAACATATGACGTTTACCAACCAAAACAGAAGATAATTGATTTCTGGTGGCTACAATATACTCTAGATTGTTTATTCGTTTCTCCAATAGCCGAGCCAAGGCCCAGTGATCGATAGTTTGGACAAAATAATACTGTGTGTGTGTGTGTGTGTGTGTGTGTGTGTGTGTGTGTGTGTGTGTGTGTGTGTGTGTGTGTGTGTGTGTGTGTGAAAAACTGACTTCTAACTCGTTCCACTTAGATACACGAAATACCGACATTTAATTCACTTACAGGATGAAATAAGTAGGTGTGTAGGATATGAGGGGCGATCAAAATATTTTGCAACAAAGCTAAATGAAAAATAGGCACAATTCTAAAAAAGTCCGTCACGCAGGGGCTGCGTAAACTAAGCAGATTTTCCACGTAGGGTTTAAAATAGATAGATAGGTAACAATACCGTGAATGCTCAGTAAATATACAATACACGTTAATAATCTCTACAACGGAAAGTGGCTGAATTGAAACCAAACAGGCCAGCCAGCCTCGTAGCGCTGCATAGATAGACCGGAAAGACAAACAATTAATGAAATATATCTGAATATAGCATATTAATTTTATTGAAGACAATTTACTAAAGCTAGTGGTGTAATTTAAATGAATCAGAATCAGTTTTATCTCAATCACTCAAACTCAAATTATAGTAATCCAAAAACCAAAAAGAGTCAACAGAACGTTTTTGCTTATATCTCACAAAGTAAAAGTTCAATGAAAACAATATTTGGTATTTAGGCTTCAAATAATATGGTTTATTATATAACACATTGTTTATGTAACACTAGTAGAAGTGGGCGTTCACTGTAGGCTGAAAACTAAAATATGGAAATATCTCGATTAATATTTAAGATGGAGAATAAATGTATATAACAATATTTACAGTACATTTAATTCGCAATAATATTTATATTATACAATTTTTCGATCCGTCTTATAGTAACGGAGATTTAGTATTTTGAAATTTCAAAATTCTCCCCCTCTAGCCCCCCCTCTCCCTGGTTCGATTTAAGTCTTTAACAAACTTGATATTTCTTTTTACATAAAACGACTACATATCGAGTTTGGTAACGATCAAACAAAAATTGCGACCGCTAGAGCATCTTTATATATATATATATATATATATATATATATATATATATATATATATATATAAAATTGTAAACTCTGTCTGTACAATGATTTTTTTCGCGAAATTTCACGATAACTTTTCGTTTCACATGTCATAGACACCATAACTACATTTTGTTTCTTTCGTGTCTGTTTGTTTGTTTGTTACCTTTTCACGCATAAACGGCTGAACCGAATTTTATGAAACTTGGTATGTATATTACTACTAGCCCAACATAAACTTTAGGCTATATTAATATTCTCTAAGACGAACAGGAGTGGGGGTTATAACGGAGGCCTCAAATTAAAAATAGCGATATTTCGTTTCCTATTGCTTTTTAGCAAATATGCACATAACAAAAGTTGTTTATTTTGTAATTTAGAGTAACTTTTGTTATATGCACTTTTGCCGTTTACGGAAGTATAAATGAGTTATACGCTAAAAACTATAGCGGGAGTCCACAATTTTATTTGGCACAAAAGACTCAACCGAACTAAACCAAACTCGGTATGTGAATTAATACTAACGATTTCCTTATAATAAGCCATACTAACATTTCTAGGGACGGGCAGGAGTGGGGGTTATAAGGGAGGCCTGAAATTAAAAATAGCGATATTTCGTTTCCTATTGCTTTTTCAGCAAATATGCACATAACAAAAGTTGTTTATTTTGTTATTTACAGTAACTTTTGTTATATGTACTTTTGCCGTATACGAAAGTATAAATGAGTTATACGCTAAAAACTATAGCGGGAGTCCACAATTTTATTTGGCACAAAAGACTCAACCGAACTAAATAAAACACTCAGTACGTGCATTAGCACTAACGCCTTCCTTATAATAAGCCATACTAACATTTCTAGGGACGGGCAGGAGTGGGGGTTATAAGGGAGGCCTGAAATTAATAATAATGATTTCCTATTGGGGTTTCGGCAAATATGCACATAACAAAAGTTGTTTATTTTGTTATTTACGGAAATTTGCTCAACACTTCTTTTCAATATGAACTACCAGGTACCTCACCTGAAAAAATTAATTCAAATGTATGTCAATATTTTCTCCTTAATAATTCAAATCTATGCATAATACACAGGAGACGGGAAATATGACAATATGCAGGACAGTGAAGTCTTACATAAAAAAATAATTTTATTATTAACAAATGCCAACAACGGGTATTAACCCTAAACATTGGAACGGGTAAATGTCAAAATATTGTGCAAAGTAAAGCCTTGCCAAAAATATACCATCACCATTCAGCCTCAAATGAATTCCCGAGCGAAGCCGGGTGGGTATCTGAGCTAGTTTTATATATATATATATATATATATATATATAAATTTTGAACGGACCTCATTTTCGTTATCTACTAGGCGTTTCAGTCTGCCTCCGGCTGTCGTGGGGTGTGCCTCGTGCTTAGGTGTTTCCAGCATTTCTGGATTTTTTTTTTTTGGGTAAGTCCTTGCTTTTTTTACATCATTTTGGGCACTAGGCTGGATAAGCCCCTAACCTATCAGCTGTGGAATTTTGGATGTTAGTAGTACAGTATTTGGGGTACTTTTATTTTATTTATTTTATCCTTTCTTATTTTTGTAGCCTGGGTAAGCAGGCCCTTTCAGTAATGTACAGGCAGAGAAGCTTTTTTAGACTCCCCTCCTTTTGGTCACGTGACTAGACGGCCACGCCCCTTTTATAGCTCATTTGGGATTTGGGACTAGGCGGAGTAGGTACGCTTTGGGAGGCAGCTGGCAGTTTTGGCCCCTTTGTGCCCCCCCCCATTCGTTCGGCCCGTTTGGGTTTTGCATATTGTTGGCGGGCTTTTACTGGGTCGAATTATTTTTGTTCCAACATTTTAGGCCCCCCCGGTCGTGAGATATTGAGGTTTTCATCCTCGCTGGGAGGGTATACTGACCAGGAGAACAGGAGTTATTAGGAGCTTGGATTCACGCTTTAGAATCAGTTTTTAACCGTTTTTTTTGCGTTTTTTTTGCAGTTATTTGTCTTTGGCCATACATTGTCTATTTATGGCTCTATTCATCGGAGGAGACTCTATTTGTTCCTGATTTTATTCCAGTGTGTGTGTTGGGAAGTAGAGTTCAGGATTTTATTTTATTTTTTTTTTTATTTTTATGTAGTCGTTTGGCAATTTTGTTGGTTTTTATTTTTTGGGGTACACCCCCCCCCCCACCCGGGAGCTATTTTTCGTATCGGGTTATTTTTATGTATATATTATTTTTTTTAATGCTTATTTTAGTTAGCTATTTTTTTTCCTTTACCCGAGGATGTCGGGGTCACAACGAGAGAAACTGAGGAGGGGGGCAACGCGCTCGGAGATGGGTGAAGAGGGAGTAGTGTCGGAGAGTGGAGAGGCGTCGGCTGATGGGGAGGAAAGTGCGGAAGCACTACTCAACAGGCTGGGTCTGGGTGAGCTATCGGCGGATGAGGCGGAACTGGTGGTTCATCAGCTGGTTGAGGCGAACAAGGCCCAAGTGGCCTTCGCAGGTCATTTCAAGGCGTGTAAGGACGCGACAAAACCAGTTGCCCAGGGAATGGTGGAGGCCTGGAAAGTCATGGTTAACGTCGTGCAGGAACTGGCTGAGACGGTTGTTACGCAGATGAGGGTTAATAACTCATTGAGGTTAGTGGAGAGGGATGCGGACGTGGTCTCCTTGTTTGGGGGACTTAAAAATAGTATTTCGGCATTAGAGCGGAAACTTGACAGGCTTGACGCTATGGAGAAGAGCCTAACGGAGTGTGCGCAGGTGGTTGTAAGCCGTGATCTGGGACCTAGTGTTAGTGGAGGGGGCCTACTGTCTGCTCCGGCACCGAAGGGAGGAGTGTCCTATGCTGCGGTGGCTGGGGCAGCTCCGTCTCGAAAGCCTCGAGGGGAGGTTGTGGTGGTCGCTCCGGCATCTGAGGATGATACGAGGTTCGGGGATGCTGCTTCCATCAAAGAAGCGATCAGGAAAGCAGTCAAGCCTGCGGAAGAGAAGTGGCAGGTGGTGTCAATGCGGGGCAGGGGGAAGGCGGTAGAGTTGGCACTGGCCGGGGCCACACATGAGGGAGTGTTCAAGTCCGAGGCCCTTTTGAAGGCGGGATTAAGGGCATCTGTGGTGGGGCGCAAGAGCCCGCGAGTAATAGTCTATGATGTCCCGAGAGACATGTCCTTGCGTGAGGTGCTGGGTTCTATAAGGGCCCAGAACTTTTCGGACAGTAGCGTGATCGCGGGGGATGAGTGGGCTACCCTGTCGCACAAATGATTGTGGGCTGGAGCTTAATCCGGCTAAGTCACGTACCCTGACTGTTGCACTGGAGTCTGTGAGGAAGGTGGTCTGGCTGGAGACCGAGGTCCGTTATATGGTCGGTGATGCCGTCATCCAGCCCGTTGGTCTTGAGGATTCCTGGGAGTATTTGGGGGTTAAGTTCTCTCACTCGGGTGTGGTGCGTGACCATGTCGATGTAGGGCCTGGGCTTGAGAGGATCTCTAGGGCTCCTCTCAAACCACAGCAGAAGATGGAGCTCCTGAGAACTTTTTTTCTTCCGGGGATGTTTCATAGGGGTACATTTGGTGTCACCTATCAGTACACATTGAAGGCCATCGATGTGGCGGTGAGGTCTGTTGTTCGGAGATGGCTGAGGCTACCTCACGATACTCCGTGCTCCTTTTTTCATGCTCCGGCTAGATTCGGTGGTCTCGGGATCCCTCGGTTTGAGTCATTGATGCCTTACTTTAGAGCAAGGCGCTTCTGCGGGGTGGATGATGCTCTGGAGAACTGTGGGCTTGGCGATAATGTCCGAGACGCATTGGGCTATGACTTTCCATGCCATGGGGAATGTCCTCCACATCCAAGGGGCCGGGAGATTGAAAACCTTTATTCCACAGTTGATGGGCGTGACCTGAATGGTGTGGAGGAGGTGGGGGCCTCCTCGGCTTGGTTGGTAAGGAGATCCCACGATATGTCGGGGCGTGACTACGTCCAGTACCTGAGGTTGTACGCGGGAGCACTCCCTGTTTGAGTCCGGTTGTCACGCGGGATTGGCAGGAGGACGGATGGCTCAATCAAATGCAGACTGGGCTGTGGAAGAGATGAGACACAAGTGCATGCTGTCAACCACTGCCCGGCAATGCGACCTGCGGTCACGTTAAGGCATCATGCAGTAGTGAAGCTTCTTAGTGAGTCCTTGCGGAGGAGGGGATGGAGGGTCTTCGTGGAGAAGACACTCGTCAGGGAGCAAGAGGAGGTGCGCAGGCCGGACATTATTATTGCCAACGAGGAAGAGCTGGTCATCTTGGATGTCACGGTCGTGACAGGGCTCATTAAGGACAAGACCTTCAGTCAGCTGAAAGTGGAGAAGTATGGCAAGGAGTGGGTGCTGAGTGCTGCGGCGGCCGCCACAAGCAGTCTGGCGAGGAGGCGTAGGGTCATTCCGGTCACTGCTACATATAAAGGAATTTGGGTCAAGTGGACTGCGAAGGAGCTTAGGAGTATTGGCGTGGGAAGCCGAGTCCTGCACTGGATGACCCTGCGGATACTTCGGGGTGGCAATATGAATTTTGGAACTTTTAAGAAAATGGCCACCCTAGGATGCAGTCGTCGGCGTGGAGTGCTCCCAAGGACGTAGCCCGGGGTAAAACTGGACCACCGCTGTGTGAGGACCTGGTTTGTTGCCTTATAATCCGTAATCAAGTTAGGGTTTTTATTTTGACATTAGGTTTGTGTTTGTTCTGTGTACGGACTGGCAGAGCTCTTATATTTACTTATTTTCTGTTACGGAGTTGTGTTTTATATTTGGTTATTTCTATTTTTTTTTCTTGTGTATTTTGAAGTAATATTATCTTCATTTTATATTTTTTTATTATTATTATTTTTATATTTCTTGTTTAAGTCTAGGTTAGGGCCTGTCCTAGATGTGTTAGGCGATCTTAGGCGAGTCACCCTAGCAGGGGGTAGGCTCACAAATTTTGACCCATGTGGTCAATCTTAAGGGTGTAGCGAGCCCAAATGTATAGACGCTGCTTATATGTGATATTTTGTTTATGGTTGTAATGTATTTGTTAATGGAGTATTTGATGAATTGTAATAAATTATCGCAAATAAAATATTTATATAGGATCGATGGACATTTGAAGAAAAATGTTGAAAATTCCGTCATGAGTACGACCTCAATAGCTGATTTCCCTCAAGGGAAATCTGCTAAAATATTGTATTTTTTAATATTATCCCCCTAACATCGATCCACTTATCCCACCAGTCCTGATTCCATGGGGAAGAAGACGTTCTTCTTGATCTTGAAACCATTCTTCTGTTGCTGATTTCTGGGAATTCAGGTCATCAAATCTTGCACCTTTTAACAACCTCTTTTAATTTGGGAACAAGAAGAAATCACTGGGGGCTAGATCTGAGCTATGGTCTGGCTGGTCGAGCTGTCAAAACCAGCAGTCACGAATGGCAGCCTGTGCAATGCCAGACTTGAACCGAATGATTTCGGGAAACCCATCTTGCTGACACCTTAGACATTCCTAAATATTCGTGAACGATTATGCTAAAGCTACCATAGGAAATTCCTAATCCCATATCAATTTCGGACACCTTAATTCGACGCTCATCCAAGATCAAAGGCCTCTGCTTGAGTCGCATGATCAACATCAGTTGAGGTTGTTGGTCTCCCGGATCTTCCTTCGTCTTGCACACAAACATTCACTTTTAATCCCATCTTAAAAATAGGTAAATATACCGTGAAACGTCATGATAAATACCAAACATTGTATCTAACGTACGTATATTATTATGTGAGATATATGCGAATAGTTAATGTGATGATGTCATCAATTAAGATTTTGTTGACCGCCCACTTCTACTCGTATGATTTTTTTTTTTTTTTGGAAATAGAGAATATATGTTGAAGTCGGATCTATAGTGTGTCATGTGGGAAATCTGTTCATATTAGGCATCCTCTGGTTGACGTACTTTTGAAAGACCACTTAAGAATTATAATACATTTCCCCCGTAAAGGACAATATAGATAGGTATTTTGGGTACCTGATAACTCTCTTCAATTGCAAACATTATTAAAAGTTAGTCTGTCACTCAGATGATGCGTCCACTAAGCAGATTCCTACGTGCTGGTGTAGTAACATTCTACGTTGGACATGACGTCATGTGATATTCCAGTTTAACTTTTGAAATGTAACCTTAATTTATCTTCCATTCTGAAATGGCATTTCTGCTTACATCCGTACTCCTCTCCCATTGTGACTTATAGGAATCCAACTTGATATTTATTTATTTATTTATTACGTAGAGCTCCGCAACTATGGCGACTTTGCTCTTCTTAGACATGGGGGTAAACAAAACAAAAACAAAAAACAACAACAAACAACATAAACAAAATAACAGAAAATTGAACACGAAATAATATATAGAACAAAACTAAGGGAACGCAACACAAAACAAAAGAAGAAACACGAACACAACATAGAAATAAAAACAGACGGTAAATAAATAAGTGAAAAGAAAACTTGATAACTTTGAAACAAAAACTAAATATGTCTCTCTCTCACACACACACACACACACACACACACGCACACACACACACACACACACACACGAACATATAAGCACGCACACACATTAAAAATTTTAAAATATGTAATTAAATTCCAACTTGATAAATTTATATGTATATATTTGATATGCAACAGCTCCGAGGCACATTTCTATGAAATTGCATTTTAACAAATTCCTTAATCCTTCATTAATTCATTCCCTGGACCGGAATGAAAAATGTTTTGCTTTTCAATTCAGAATTAATTTAATTAATTTTGCGTTTTAGCAGATTTCCCTTAAGGTAAATCGGCTATTGAGGTTGTGAGGCTGTACACATGACGCGATCTTCGAAACAATTCCTCAAATGTTCCTTGATTCTTCCCAGGAGATGACGAAAATGATGTCCATTCAAAACTGAATGCATACACACACACACACACACACACACATAATATATATATATATATATATATATATATATATATATATATATATATTAACGCTCTAGCCGTCGAAATTTTGGTTTAATCGTTACCAAACTCGATATGTAAACATTTTATGTAAAAACAGAAATCAAGTTCGTTAATGGCTGAATTCGAACACCCCCCACCCCTCCTAGTCAGGTCATATTAAATATGAGTTGTTATATCATGAACCTCTTTGTTATAAGCTTAAATGCTAAATATTGTTTTAACTAAACGTTTACTGTGTGAGATTACTGCAATCACTTAGTGCGAGTAAGATTTTGGGGTCTTGAATCGAAAATATTTATTTATTCCATACCAAACTCGATATTTAGCTGTATGACCCCACAATAAATACCATAGTAGTTAGGAATAGAAGCGAGGAAGTTTAGAGGGGTGATTTTGAAAATTCACATTATCTCCGTCATTATGTGTCGTATCGCAAAATATTATAAAACCAATCATGATAAGCTATTGATGCTCTACAATTGCTGTTCTATATATTATCGTAAATCAAGTATTATCGAGTTATTCGTACATTCATGTTTTCTGCCTTTAGTAACCCCCTTTCGCTCACTGTTTTTTTGCATTTAAGTAAAGAATATGTGGTGAGATGTATGAGGTCACATGTGTGTTATGCCAGCGTGTAGGAAATCTGCTTAGTTTACGCAGCACCTGCGTGACGGACTTTTACCTCTTTTTTTAATACCAATATTTTATAGTGTTGTGGATTATAGAGGAAATAAATGAGATTAAAGCTCGGCTATTTTAGTCGAGTTTCAGTTTACGAGGCCCTCTGAGGAGAATATTAACATTCCTTTTTGATTAAAATTATTATTATAATTAATATTGGTAGTATGACATATGTAGGAGTGGGGGATTACTGAATGCTGAAAATTAAAAAAAAAAAGGAAAAATCTCATAAATATATGACCACATACTACTGACGACTGGCCTCTAACTACTGGCCACTGTACTGTCCACTGGCCACTGACAACATACTACTGACGACTGGCCACTGACTACTGACTACTGGCCTCTAACTACTGGCCACTGTACTGACCACTGACCACATACTACTGACGACTGGCCACTAACTACTGACTACTGGCCTTTGACGACATACAGCTGACGACTGACTACTGGACACTGACCACATACTACTGACGACCGGCTGCTGATTACTGACTACTGGCTACTGACCACATACTACTGACAGTAGTGTGATATTGGGGCTTCTAGAACCCCCCACTCCTCCTCCCCTGGAAGCTCATGGGGTTTCTAGCCCCCCCCCCACTCCTCATCGCTGTCGGGGCGCCCCCACCCCCTGGAGGCTTACCCCCTGGAGGCCGGCTGGAGGCTCACCAAGCTAGAGGCTCACCCCCCCCCCCCCCGGAGGCTCACCCCCCCCCTAAATGGTGGTCACATGACCTAAGCGAGGAGAAAGAATCATTAGATTGAATCATGGTATGAGGAAGAAGCTTCTGTCTGTGAACTCACCCAGCTCTTATCAGTTCAATGCGATTAAATGTAGTTTGATTAAAGGGGCATGTCGGTGCTTGTCCAGCTGACGTACATTGAATAGAGTCATGGTAGGAGGAAGCTCGTCTCTGTCTGTGAACTCACCCAGCTCTTATCAGTTCAGCGGATGTAATATTATCATTTCGCGGTTAGCAATGCGATTAAATGTGGTTTGGTTAAAGGGGACATGTCTCTGCTTGTCCAGCTGACGTATATTGACTGGAGTCATGTTAGGAGGAAGCTCGTCTCTGTCTGTGAACTCACCCAGCTCCTATCAGTTCAGAGGATGTAATATTATCATTTCGCGGTTAGCAATGCGATTAAATGTAGTTTGATTAAAGGGGCATGTCTCTGCTTGTCCAGCTGACGTATATTGACTGGAGTCATGTTAGGAGGAAGCTCGTCTCTGTCTGTGAACTCACCCAGCTCCTATCAGTTCAGAGGATGTAATATTATCATTTCGCGGTTAGCAATGCGATTAAATGTAGTTTGATTTAAAGGGGCATGTCTCTGCTTGTCCAGCTGACGTATATTGACTGGAGTCATGTTAGGAAGAAGCTTCTGTCTGTGAACTCACCCAGCTCTTATCAGTTCTGCGGATGTATTATTATCATTTCGCGGTTAGCCATGCGATTAAATGTGGTTTATTTTAAAGGGGCATGTCGGTGCTTGTCCAGCTGACGTACATTGAATAGAGTCATGGTAGGAGGAAGCTCGTCTCTGTCTGTGAACTCACCCAGCTCTTATCAGTTCAGCGGATGTAATATTATCATTTCGCGGTTAGCAATGCGATTAAATGTAGTTTGATTAAAGGGGCATGTCTCTGCTTGTCCAGCTGACGTATATTGACTGGAGTCATGTTAGGAGGAAGCTCGTCTCTGTCTGTGAACTCACCCAGCTCCTATCAGTTCAGAGGATGTAATATTATCATTTCGCGGTTAGCAATGCGATTAAATGTAGTTTGATTAAAGGGACATGTCTCTGCTTGTCCAGCTGACGTATATTGACTGGAGTCATGTTAGGAGGAAGCTCGTCTCTGTCTGTGAACTCACCCAGCTCCTATCAGTTCAGAGGATGTAATATTATCATTTCGCGGTTAGCAATGCGATTAAATGTAGTTTGATTAAAGGGGCATGTCTCTGCTTGTCCAGCTGACGTATATTGACTGGAGTCATGGTAGGAGGAAGCTCGTCTCTGTCTGTGAACTCACCCAGCTCTTATCAGTTCAGCGGATGTAATATTATCATTTCGCGGTTAGCAATGCGATTAAATGTGGTTTGGTTAAAGGGGACATGTTGGTGCTGGCCCGCACACTCATTCATGGTTGCGATCAAAAGTATATATAAATGGTATTATCATGAAGGCGGTGGTTATAATTGTTATAAATATGACTGGTGAGCGATGATTATGTGTATTATAGATTAGAAGATGACTTCATGCACATGCTGGGATGAGATTTCGTCCTCAGACGGACTCTGCTATAATTTTCTTCTCCATTTTCAACACAAGTTGAATTGGGAATTAGTATGGAAACATTATCGATTTAGCACACAAGAATTAGGATCATTTATTAATCTAGTTGATTGGAAAAAAATTTCTAGATATAATCCTATTACTGATGATATATTTCGGAAAGAGTTACATATGGTACATACCATGTCACCTTTGAAAGTTTGAGCGTTCCCGATGTCCCTGTGGGCGCTTTCACAGCATTGTCATCACTTCTAGATCGAACTAGAATCAATTCCTGTGGCATTTGAACAATGACTTTGTTATAGTCCTCAGCGAAACCTAATAATGTTTTAAGAGAGATTACTGCTGAAAATGAATTGTTAGTTGCAACTATTTGCGGTGTTCCCTCTAGAACCCAACCAGCATGTTCAAGATTTTTAACCATACTTGGACTGAATGAACAGTAACCTTTCAGAGTAGATGTTATACCACAATTTCGAGTCCTATCAATTTCTATCCCTCCAATCTCATACCGTATTTCTTCAAACAGATGTGTTAAGCCATTATTGACAAACTCTATTGTTCCATCTCCTGCAACCTTAGTTAATTCCCCTTCTAAATATATAAAGCTATCAGATGTTAAAGTACAAACGTCCTGTTGTCTAATTGCAATTTTTATCTCATCGCTTGGAGAGTATGTCAATGTTGAATAGGGTTGATGTGTATGAAGTTCATACTTTATTATTCTATCGTCGAAATTGAGACTTTGTGTAATGTTGAGCATTTTGTATTACGTTTTTTATTTTAAATCCAAGACTTCTGAGAAACTCAATGTTTTTCTGTGAGAGGGTTATCCTGATGTTATCTCCAGGAGAATCCTTAACAGAATGTTTAGAAAACACTAGACCCATTCCTTTATATGCAGACGGACAGTTATCGTTTCGCCGTTAAAATCAATAATTGCCCCTTTCTCGTTAACAATCCTTATTTCCAGGTTATCGATTGTGCTAGTATTCAGAGGATAATATATAATATTATTAGGATGAGCGTTAATGGCATAACCGCTAGGGACGCCTGGTGTAAACTGAAACACCTCGTGTGATTGCACACCGTTTTTATAGGCTCCCTTTGCTATGTTACATTCAACTGATAAAATATTATTAGGAGATATATCAACTGCGTTAACACTTTCAGTTACAGAGTTGGCTTGAATCTCATCATTAGGTTTGAAACCTAATAACCCACCCACACTATTTTCCCCAAACTTTATATTATAGTTTGTAGAAATTGTAGTCTTTTTCGTTGCATTACTAGCTGTAATGATAATATCAGGTTCCGTAAAGGGTTCATTATCCGATTGAGACAGTTCTTCTAACTTTTTAATTGCTCTATTAATCATACAATCGGCTAATTCGTTGACCTCGAATGCACCTTGAGGTATATAGATTTTAGTCCATTCGCCTTGTTTTAACTCTATTTGAAATGAATCGTTAATTCCTTTCCGAACATTCGGTATTGAGCTGTAAGTATCTACTCAGAGGAGTCCTATATGATAGTCCTTCTCTACATTCAAATCTATTGGAGGGAAAAAGGTGTTTGTCATAACAGACTCTTTTGATGATATTACTAAGGTGACATTATGCATTTTTCTGTGATATCTCGTAAAGAAATAACAAGCTCAAATGACCACAGATGCTGCTGTTCCAAGACTGATTTCTAAACCTGTTGTACTTAACATTTAAACGTTTCACGTAATCGAGTACCTCCTTGGGAGGAGGAAGGTTACCAAAGCTATCGTAGTAGGTTATATCGTTGTTATATTTTGATAGAGCAACCCAGTGCGTGCCTTCATTCCGGATGGTGTCTAAATTAATTATAATATTCTCGAGGGGTAATGGGTTGGGCGGCAGGTTGTCACGAGAATAGACACCTCTAAAGTTTTTTATGTGTAGCTTTCCTATCTTATTAATCTCAAGGTCGGTTAGCTCACAGAATGGCAAACGAGTTATAAAATGCGGAATTTTTTTTTTTTTTTTAAACGTCCACCTCTCCAGGGATTAAGGAATAGACCGTAACCTTTTCTATATGGTTTCAAATATAACCCTCCACCTATCTGTTTACCTTCCAAGGTTAAATTGTGTCGTTTTTCCTCCTCTAATTTAGCTCGAGCATTTTTGTATCGTTAATAGCCTTAACAACGCTAGCAGCTCCTGAGGCTAAAGATCCTAACGCACCTAACGCTGCAAATATAGGTATAAGCGGGAGTATACCTCCTCTTTTAGGTATGGGTATGACACGAGGTGTTCTTTTAACCCCTTTCTTGAAGATACGCTTTGCTAGTAATAAGGCCTTTTTCACATTTTTATCTACTGTATTATCTTTTTCAATATGTTTCTTCATAGTTCTAATTGCATCACCAAAACTACACCTACCACCTAATTTGGATTTTAGTTTCATACCTGTAGTTACTGCCCAAGCAGCAGCTTTTTCACCTAAACGCGCGTCTTTAGATTTTACTCGATTCCATGCTTCGTTCATAAGTTTTAAATCAGCTTGTTTCCTCAAGTCAGAGTTTGGAGATGATTGCGAGTATGCTATATCGTGATGTTTACAAGCCTCATCCAATGGATTGATTCCCGACTGATTCTGAGCGAGTTTTTTAGCTAATTTTGTCCCTGGTCCACAATACCTATATCCCGGTATGTGCAGTTCGACTGGTAGCTTATCGATTGCTCTATTCAAGAGACCTTTACCTAGATGCTTTCTCTTTGACATTTATCAGCATACTCATTGATTCATGTTACCAATAGCTCTATTTATATACTGGATGGGGAGGGGGGAGAGGTGTAAGAGAGATAAGCCATTTTCAAAAATACATTAGTTTATTACACTTTTAGTTTTACATGTCAAATATATATACAATACAAAACATTGTTATAGAGTTTTTTTTTACTTTATTAGATTCAAGAGATACTGTACGTAGTCCTTCCCAGAGAATCGTTGATAGTTGAATATTACATCCCAGTCCATCTTGTGCTGAAACTCCATAATAAATGCTATTGATAGCTGTTGTTGTTTAGCTATGTTTATCCAATCAACTTTATCCTGAAATTCTCTGATGAATTCTTCTGTTAAACATTGATACATCGATATATCCTCCCATACCAGCTTCTCGTCATGCTTCCTCATGAACGCTTCACTCAATGTCTGATGACGTGAGAGTAGCTCCCAATTTAGACGATCAGCAAATCTGTCCATAACTGCTTCAGATAAAACTCCTCGTATAGCGATGTCTTCCCAGTCGATGAACTCGGCAAATTCGATAATCATCTCATCAGTGAGATGTAAATAGTTCCACTTTAAATCTCTGATTATGTCCTCTTTTGCTATTGAGTAGACTTGAAACATTGCATACATGGCGAGTGCTGTTTCTATACTGAGAGATCTTTCTCTGATCTTGTCTGTTTGACGAATTTCGTACTGCGAGATTTGAACCTTCAATTCTTGAAGTTTCGTAATAAAGATGTCCAGTCGCGTCCAGTACTCGCTTTGTGTAACATCCATTTTGCTAACCTTTTCATGTTTCAACATGTCGAGTGGTTTACCAGTCATCATTTCTAATTCCAATTGTCCTTGAGGTATGCCACTATAACCAGGAATTTGTTGATGAGTCATACTGTTTACCCTTTCATGTATAATCATGTCGAATGGGCCGTTGACATCCATCATTTCTATGTCCATGGGTTCTTGAGGGCTGCCTCTGTAGTCTGGAAAATGTTGCTGTTGATGACTCATACCATCAGCTTTTTCATGTTTCAACATGTCGAGGTGTTCACTGACATCCTCTACGTTCATGTTCACTCGCAGGTTGCAAAAAGAGAACTGGGGGAGTTTTTTTTATTTTCTTTATTTTAATAGTTGCTCAATTGGAGGGGGGTCTACGTCACCAAACATCTTTTTGTGATGATTTTTGTAATCTTCATAATAGTTTAATCTGAAATTATTTGTAATGTAGTCCCGGTCGTATAACAAAGCCCACTTCACGCGATCCTTTTACTTTACTATCTGATACTCGTATAGCATTCTATATTTATCAGGATCAATAAGAAGGCCAAGTCCTCTACAGTTTTTTAATATAATGCAGAGTGCACTTTCGGAGTCAATGCTCCATCCTCAGTGCCTGCTGACAAACACAAACCTCGAGTTAATTTAACATTCACAGCATGGCCAAAAAGCAAAATAGACAACAGTCATAAAAAAACAAGAACAAACAAACACAATATAAATAGTAAAAACAATGTTAATTCTTAAAACTAGTCAACTAATAAAAATATAAAATCTAATCCTAGTCAACTACTATAAATTAAAGCCAAAACAATCAAAAAATTTAATAACAAGTCAAATAATAAAAACAAATAGCGGTAAGCATATGTCAAAAACTATAAATAAAATTAAAAACTAAAAACTACCTAAATTTCAGATTTATATCACAGTGGGTGAGAACCTCGGAAAAAACTACCCAGAGGAACTGTAAGAAACATCTAAAAAATAAGCAAAAACCCCATACTAATAATAGAGAGAAGATGAAGGAGGTACCTGATTAAAGCTGCGTTGCCTGGACCACGACTGCCGGGCGACTGGACCTCTGCTCCCGTAGAGAAGACAGGGCCCCGCCACCGACATGTCGCAGCCTTGCCACCTCCTCCTTCTTATTAATATTCCTATCTCCATTCGCCTGTCGACATTGTATATTGAATCATCTTATTGGAAATGTGTTATTCTTTAAATGTTTTCTATGTTCATGGATTCTCTAAATTAAATATTAACAGAGATATTCCCATATTTTAGTTTTGGGACATCACTAAACCCCCACTCCTACTCCTGCCATGTTAACAGAAAGCTGGCCATGAAACAATTCATTCCAAGGTTAAATACCAAATATCGACAGTGTTGATCAGCAACCTCGTATGTCAAAAAAATTACTTCTTGTTAAAATATTGATGCTCTACAATAGTTCTTCTATACATGTTTTCTTAGCTTTAATGGTAAGGGAGTTATTCATACTTTATTGTTATCAGCTATCAAACCACTTCTCCCCATAGAATAATTACTCAGGAATATAAACATATGGTGATAAGACATTAATTGTGTTTTCAACCATCACGTGGGAAGTCTGCCTAGTTAACGCAGCCCCGACGTGACGGACATTTAGTAGATTTCCCTTAAGGGAAATCAATTATTGAGGTTGTACTCATAACGCGAATTTCGAAATTTTTCTTCTAATGTCCATCGATCCTACCTAGGAGATGACAAAAAGTCCGTCACGTAGGGGCTGCGTTAACTAAGCAGATTTCGCACGTGCGCCAAGTATTTGAATTTATCTAAAAACCTAAAAGTTCAATGAGAACAATATTTGGTATTTATGTTTCAAATAAAGTACTGTATAACATAATGGAATATTGTTAATATGAGATGAGTAGAAGTGGGGCTTTACTCAAGACCGAAAACTAAAAACTGCGACTATCTCAGTTAATAATCAAGATAGTGAAAAAATGTACATAACAACATTTAAAGAACATTACATTTGCAATAAGATTGGTTCTATAACATTTTTCGACGAGACGCATAATAACGGAGATATAAAGAATTTTCGAAATTCTCCCCCTCTAAACCCCCTCTGCCCTTAGTCCGATATCAGCCAGTTAACAATCAAGATAGTAAATGAATGTACATAACAATATTGTATTGTACATAACAATAGCTGATTTCCCTTAAGGGAAATCTGCTAAATCAGGTCCGTTTAATACTCTATATATGTATTTGTTTGTTAGCGGTCGCATTTATTGTTTGATCGTTACCAAACTCGATATTTAAACGTTTTATGCATAAGACAGATCAAGTTCGTTAATGGCTGATTGAAGATGCGATATTTCTCAGAAATGGAAAATATACTGTGATGAGAGCTCATGGGTGTGTTAAACCAACACGTGAGAAATCTGCTTAGTTACGCAGCCCCTGCGTGACGGACTATTCCCAATGTGTTTTGGTGTGTTAAAGAATATATGTATATTTATGCATTAACAGCTGTTTGATAGATTGAATTTATAAATGGATGTGTAGGTGTATTGAAGACCCTATAATGGCTTTATATGGCCTAAGTAGGTATTAGTGTTATACAATAGCCAGTAATAATGGGTCCCAGATCTATTTATAGAGTGACAATAGAAAAGGTCGCCCCTATAATAATATTTACCAGATAAATATAGATCTTGTCCATTTCACTTGTCGCCTCTTCTCCCTCCAAGTACATTAAATACATATTGACTTATTATTATTAATAGATTATTATTAATCTATCTCAATGTTTTATGTTTTCCCTTTTTTATTTCAGTAACTCTAAAATGAGGTAGTATATTTTTACAATTATCTCCAATTGTATGTGAATCTTAATACATGTGTATTTAAGAAATCAGTTCTTCAAAGAATATACAATTGAAATCTTTAAATATCTAAAAAGCATGATAGATAGATATTTTATTGTCTTATGTTTACAAACATGTTGCCAAGAGTCTGGCCAATTACTGTTAGTATGGCTATTAAAATATTATAACTTCTTAAAAAATGTGTAAATAAAATAATAATAATTTCTAAATACACATACATTGGCAAGTAATACAATCTAAATATTAATCTAAATAATTATAATACTTAATTCACTGGATCATTATTTAATGTAAATGTAGATTAATTCATTCTTTTTTAATGTCTAAATAAAGATCAGTTTTCTGATATATCAAATTAACATAATTCTTCTCTAAGATTTATGACAAACAGAATACTAATAATAAGTATAATTGCATATAATAAATAATGTGCCGATTATTGTTGTTTAAGCACCCCCATAAATATAATAAAATTCTTTCTTTAATACTGTTAACTTTCGCAAACTTTTGATAAGAAAACATCATTAACATTATTTTCACAGTTGTAATCCAAAATGTTTACCAATGATAGGTATTCTCTTTGAGGCACTATAACGGAGATATTTGAAATTTTCGGAATTTCCTCTCTGCGCTGTAAGATTTTAACCGTTAACCTTATACTAGGAGTTTGGTAACGATTTACCAAAAAATACGACCCTCTCTCTCTCTCTCTCTCTCTCTCTCTCTCTCTCTCTCTCTCTCTCTCTCTCTCTCTCTCTCTCTCTCTCTCTCTCGCTCTCTCCCTCTCCCTCTCCCTCTCCCTCTCCCTCTCCCTCTCCCTCTCTCTCTCTCTCTCCCCCCCTCCCCCTCCCCCTCCTAAGGACCATTCCATGTCAAATCAATCACAAGAAAAAAATTGTTGGCACTCATCCTTTCAGATTTTGTTGAAACTTATTTTAGGTGTTCTAGTCATTGCTATGAGAAACCATGCCAAATATTTTTGATATATCTTTAGAAGGGGAAAAAAGGGACTATATATTTTGTCAAGCAGCGCGAACAGTACACGAGAAATTCTTGATCATCTGCTGGATTAGAATCGGTGAACATTGTATTATAGTCTGACAGCAGATGTGTTCTCACGAGCAGTATAAGATCCGGGGTTTTTGTGTATGAAATATGCTTACGTACATACTAGCTGGGAAACACGGATTTCCCGGAAGGAAATACTTACATTTAGTCTGAATAATGAATGTGAATAATACTAATTGCAAGGATAACACTATAAATAATAGAATTCCAGTACCCGTCTCTGGATTTGCTTTTATTTTGCAGGTACCTGGGAAATTCAGAGAAGGCATGTTTTATTTTAGAGTCTTATAAACTTGAAGCGGATTCTAATCGTACCCTTCCCTATATTAGCATACAGATGAATATGAATATTTCCCCTAAGGAAAGTTAGTAATTGAGGTAATACTCAGTACGCGATTTTCGAAAACTGTATTCAAATGATCATCCACCCTATATCTAGGAGATGTCTATAATGAGACCCGTTCAAAATATATATCTAAAACTGTAACATCTGTCTGTAAATAGATTTTTTTTCTTGATATTTCACGATAATTTTTTGTTTCACAGGCCACAGACACGATATCTGCAATTTGTGGTTTTGGTGTCTGTTTGATTGTTTGTTACCTTTTCACGCATTTTCAGCTGAATCATGCGGGTCCCGATTTCTAGATTTGTCAAGGTTTGGGGTGGGGGTTAGATGGAGAGGGCGGTCTGCCTGACATGTCTAGTACTTTCGTATATTTTGTGTCACAAAAAAAAGGATACTTCTATACTATTAATATTTTTTTTTTTAGGTAAAACATATTTAAATTTATTTTATAATCATAAGCATTAATATTAATGAATAAACTCAAAATGCTTGTTAACATTTTTGTAGCTTTTCGTTTAATAATTCTGTTAAAAGAAATTCATTATCGCTCAAAAGGTTTTAACCAGGTTTAAATGCAGGGTGTTTCAAAAAGAATACACGTATTACAAAGCATTACTCTGCATCGATTGCTGAGCCTTGGTTCGGGGACATTGGAGATACAAATACATAGTGTAGTTTATATTATAGCCACGTTTTGCTTCGTAACCGACATACGTTGAAAATGGCTACTCTGCAGCAGAAATTATTTTGTGTTCTCGAGTTTGAGAAGTGATTACAGTGCAAAGACGTTTCAAGTTAAAATACCCGATTGATCTTCCGAATGAGTGCAACGTTGACAGGATGTGTATGTAAAGGAAAGGGTCCTAGCCTCTCTCGTGTTCCTGAAGAAAATGTTGCACGAATTCAAACTGCTTTCAATTCAAACATATGACGTTTACCAACCAAAACAGAAGACAATTGATTTCTGGTTGCTACAATATACTCTAGATTGTTTATTCGTTTCTCCAATAGCCGAGCCAAGGCCCAGTGATCGATAGTTTGGACAAAATAATACTGTGCGTGTGTGAGTGTGTGTGTGTGTGTGAAAAACTGACTTCAAACTCGTTCCACTTAGATACACGAAATACCGACATTTAATTCACTTACAGGATGAAATAAGTAGGTGTGTAGGATATGAGGGGCGATCAAAATATTTTGCAACAAAGCTAAATGAAAAATAGGCACAATTCTAAAAAAGTCCGTCACGCAGGGGCTGCGTAAACTAAGCAGATTTCCCACGTAGGGTTTAAAATAGATAGATAGGTAACAATACCGTGAATGCTCAGTAAATATACAATACACGTTAATAATCTCTACAACGGAAAGTGGCTGAATTGAAACCAAACAGGCCAGCCAGCCTCGTAGCGCTGCATAGGTAGACCGGAAAGACAAACAATTAATGAAATATATCTGAATATAGCATATTAATTTTATTGAAGACAATTTACTAAAGCTAGTGGTGTAATTTAAATGAATCAGAATCAGTTTTATCTCAATCGCTCAAATTATAGTAATCCAAAAACCAAAAAGAGTCAACAGAACGTTTTTGCTTATATCTCACAAATTAAAAGTTCAATGAAAACAATATTTGGTATTTAGGCTTCAAATAATATGGTTTATTATGTAACACATTGTTTATGTAACACTAGTAGAAGTGGGGGTTCTCTGTAGGCTGAAAACTAAAATATGGAAATATCTCGATTAATATTTAAGATGGAGAATAAATGTATATAACAATATTTACAGTACATTTAATTCCAATAATATTTATATTATACAATTTTTCGATCCGTCTTATAGTAACGGAGATTTAGTATTTTGAAATTTCAAAATTCTCCCCCTCTAGCCCCCCCCTCTCCCTGGTTCGATTTCAGTCGTTAACAAACTTGATATTTCTTTTTACATAAAACGACTACATATTGAGTTTGGTAACGATCAAACAAAAATTGCGACCGCTAGATCATCTTTATCTATCTATCTATCTATCTATCTATCTATATATATATATATATATATATATATCTATATATATATATAAAATTGTAACCTCTGTCTGTACATTGATTTTTTTCGCGAAATTTCACGATAACATTTCGTTTCACATGTCATAGACACCATACCTGCATTTTGTTTCTTTCGTGTCTGTTTGTTTGTTTGTTTGTTTGTTACCTTTTCACGCATAAACGGCTGAACCGAATTTCATGAAACTTGGTATGTATATTACTACTAGCCCAACTTAGACTTTAGGCTATATTATTATTCTCTAAGACGAACAGGAGTGGGGGTTATAAGGGAGGCCTGAAATTAAAAATAGCGATATTTCGTTTCCTATTGCTTTTTCAGCAAATATGCACATAACAAAAGTTGTTTATTTTGTTATTTAGAGTAACTTTTGTTATATGCATTTTTGCCGTATACGGAAGTATAAATGAGTTATACGCTAAAAACTACTGTGGAAGCCAACAATTTTATTTGGCACAAAAGACTCAACCGAGCTAAGCCAAACTCGGTATGTGAATTAGTACTAATGCCTTCCTTATAATAAGCCATACTAACATTTCTAGGGACGGGCAGGAGTGGGGGTTATATGAAAGGCCTGAAATTAAAAATAGCGATATTTCGTTTCCTATTCCTTTTTCAGCAAATATGCACAGAAAAGAAGTTGTTTATTTTGTTATTTAGAGTAACTTTTGTTATATACACTTTTGCCGTATACGGAAGTATAAATGAGTTATCCGCTATAAACTAAAGCGGGAGTCCACAATTTTATTTGGCACAAAAGACTCAACCGAATTAAATAAAACTCGGTATGTGTATTAGCACTAACGCTTTCATTATAATAAGCCATACCAACATTTCTAGGGACGGGCAGGAGTGGGGGTTGTAAGGGAGGCCTGAAATTAAAAATAGCGATATTTCGTTTCCTATTGCTTTTTCAGCAAATATGCACATAACAAAAGTTGTTTATTTTGTTATTTAGAGTAACTTTTGTTATATACACTTTTGCCGTATACGGAAGCATAAATGAGTTATCCGCTATAAACTAAAGCGGGAGTCCACAATTTTATTTGGCACTAAAGACTCAACCGAATTAAACCAAACTCGGCATGTGAATTACTACTAACGCCTTCATTATAATAAGCTATACTAACATTTCTAGGGACGGGCAGGAGTGGGGGTTATAAGGAAGGCCTGAAATTAATAATAGTGATATTTCGTTTCCTATTGCATTTTCGGCAAATAAGTTGTTTATTTTGTTATTTAGAGAAATTTGCTCAACACTTCTTTTCGATATGAACTACCAGGTACCTGACCTGAAAGAATTATGCCAAATGTCAATATTTTCTCCTTAATAAATTCAAATCTATGCATAAAGCACAGGAGACGGAAATATGACAATATGCAGGACAGTGAAGTCTTACATAAAAAATAAATTTTATTATTAACAAATGCCCAACAAAGGGTATTAACCCTAAACACTGGAACGGGTAAATGTCAAAATATTGTGCAAAGTAAAGCCTTGCCAAAAATATACCATCACCATTCAGCCTCAAATGAATTCCCGAGCGAAGCCGGGTATCTGAGCTAGTATATATATTATATATATATCTATATATATATATATATATATATATATATATATATCTATATATATATAAAATTGTAACCTCTGTCTGTACATTGATTTTTTTCGCGAAATTTCACGATAACTTTTCGTTTCACATGTCATAGACACCATAACTACATTTTGTTTCTTTCGTGTCTGTTTGTTTGTTTGTTTGTTTATTTGTTTGTTTGTTTGTTACCTTTTCACGCATAAACGGCTGAACCGAATTTTATGAAACTTGGTATGTATATTACTACTAGCCCAACTTAGACTTTAGGCTATATTAATATTCTGTAAGACGAACAGGAGTGGGGGTTATAAGGGAGGCCTTAAATTAAAAATAGCGATATTTCGTTTCCTATTGATTTTTCAGCAAATATGCACATAACAAAAGTTATTTATTTTGTAATTTAGAGTAACTTTTGTTATATGTACTTTTGCCGTAAACGGAAGTATAAATGAGTTATACGCTAAAAACTATAGCGGGAGTCGACAATTTTATTCGGCACAAAAGAATCAACCGAACAAAATAAAACTCGGTACGTGTATTAGGACTAACGCCTTCATTATAGCAAGCCATACCAACATTTCTAGGGACGGGCAGGAGTGGGGGTTGTAAGGAAGGCCTGGAATAAAAAATAGCGATATTTCGTTTCCTATTGCCTTTTCAGCAAATATGCCCATAACAAAAGTTGTTTATTTCGTTATTTAGAGTAACTTTTGTTATATTCACTTTTGTCGTATAGAGAAGTATAAACGTGATATACACTAAAATCTAAAACGGGAGTCAACAATTTTGTTGGGCACTAACGATTGAACCGAACTTAGCAAAACTCGGTATGTCAATTAGCATTAAATCTTCCATGATTATAAGCTATATTTAAAATTTTAGGTCCAAACGGGAGTGGGGATTATAAAAGAGGCTGAAAAGCGAGAAGTCTAATGCGGGAGCGGAAGATGACGGCAGCCTTACCAGTTAATTGAGTTTTACTTATTTCCCGTCTGGCATTGCTGGAAGTGAGTTCCAGTGAGATTCACTATTACAAATATAATCTTACGTATAAAACTTTGCCTGAACTATTTGAGCTCGGGTAGGCCTTTGAAAGAAAATA
Source organism: Riptortus pedestris (assembly GCA_019009955.1). Taxonomy (NCBI): domain Eukaryota; kingdom Metazoa; phylum Arthropoda; class Insecta; order Hemiptera; family Alydidae; genus Riptortus; species Riptortus pedestris. Next base: position 21,021,759 of record CM032228.1, read on the forward strand.
TGTTCATTATGGATGATATTTAATTGTAATAAATGCTACCCATGAATATGGTTTGAATTATTGAAAAACGGTGAGTCATAAAGTGTAGAAGGATTAATTAGGAACACATTTTCATTTATCCTTCAAAACTAAAATTTCTATTCTATTAATCCCCAAAAGTTATCCTTCAGGGTTGGCTATTTCGGAAAATCATTACGTCGTGGAGGGAAGTGTAATTGTACACATTGAAGTCTTACTATCAAAATACCATCATTAGTCAGTCAACAATAATTTCCCGGGCATCGCCGGGTATCTGAGCTAGTATATATATAAAATTGTAACCTCTGTCTGTACATTGATTTTTTTCGCGAAATTTCACGATAACTTTTCGTTTCACATGTCATAGACACCATAACTGCATTTTGTTTCTTTGGTGTCTGTTTGTTTGTTTGTTTGTTTGTTTATTTGTTTGTTTGTTTGTTACCTTTTCACGCATAAACGGCTGAACCGAATTTTATGAAACTTGGTATGTATATTACTACTAACCCAACTTAGACTTTAGGCTATATTAATATCCTCTGAGACGAACAGGAGTGGGGGTTATAAGGGAAGCAAGAAATTAAAAATAGCGATATTTCGTTTCCTATTGGTTTTTCGGCAAATATAAACATAACAAAAGTTGTTTATTTTGTTATTTAGAGTAACTTTTGTTATATACACTTTTTTCGTATACCGAATTGTAAACGAGATATACGCTAAAACCTATAGCGGAAGTGAACAATTTTATTTGGGACAGAAGACCCCACCAAAATAAATAAAACTCGGTATGTGTATTAGAACTAACGCTTTCATTATAACAAGCCATACCAACATTTCTAGGGACGGGCAGGAGTGGGGGTTATAAGGGGAGCCAGAAATTATAAATAGCGATATTTCGTTTCCTGTTGGTTTATCGGCAAATATGAACATAACAAAAGTTGTTTATTTTATTATTTAGAGTAACTTTTGTTATATACACGATTTTCGTATACCGAATTATAAACGAGATATACGCTAAAACCTACAGAGGAAGAGAACAATTTTATTTGGGACAAAAGACCCAACCGAAATGAATAAAACTCGGTATGTGTATTAGCACTAATGCTTTCATTATAATAAGCCATTCCAACATTTCTAGGGACGGGCAGGAGTGGGGGTTGTAAGGGAGGCCTGAAATTAAAAATAGTGGTATTTCGTTTTCTATTAGTTTTTCTGCAAATATGAACATGACAAAAGTTGCTTATTTTGTTATTTAAAGTAACTTTTGTTAAATTCACTTTTGTCGTATAATAAAGTATAAAAGAGATATACGTTAAAAACCAAAGCGGAGGTCTACAATTTCATTGGGCACTAACGATTTAACAGAAATTAACAAAACTCGGTATGTGAATTAGCATTAATTCTTCCATGATTGTAAGTTATATTAAAATTTTTAGGTTCGAACGGGAGGGGGTTATAAGGGAGGCCTGAAATAAAAAATAGCGATATTTCGTTTCCTATTGCTTTTTCAGCAAATATGCACATAACAAAAGTAGTTTATTTTTTATTTAGAGTAACTTTTGTTTTTTAGACAATTTTTTGTATAACAGTGTAAAACAAAGTAATTTGCGTAGAAATATTGATATGCTCAACAATTTTTGTCCAATTCGAACAACCAGGTAGGTACCTCACCTGTACGGGTATAAATGATTTCAAATCTATGTTAATATTTTATCCTTAATAATTCATATCTATGTTATTTTTTATCGCCAGTAACAGATTGCACCAAGTAAAGTCTTCTGCCCCCCCCCCTTCTCTTCACCCAAACATTAATTCATGAGAAATGCCGGTTTTCCCTATGTGTATTTAATACTTTATTTAATTAGAAGCTGAAAAATATTTGAACAAACAGTTTTAGTATTGTGAAGAAAATGTAATCTGATTTGTTCATATAATTTAAGGTATTACATGATTCATATCCTAAATGAGTTGGCAGCACTGAGCATAGGTAGGTGTCAAGCTACTTCCTTTGTACTATCAGTTCTGCCGCTTCCCCGCCGACCTCATATTGGTTTATGTTTACATGTTAATTGATGCTTATAGCAATGTAGTGTTATACTCAGGAATGTGAATTTGTTTAATCTACAAATCTAAAACAGCTGTCACCATTAAGCTTTGTACCGCATCAAGGGAAAGTTACTTTTATTCATACATGGTTTCGAAAACAGAATACTTTCTACGATTATAAATTATATGTTCATTACTTTATAAAAAAAAAAACTACATTCACAGGAGACGGGAAATAAAAAAATATTGAGGAGAGCGAAACCTTGCATAACAAATAATTTAATTATTTACACATCCACAGCAACGACGGGTATGAAACCTAAAGACTGTGACGGGGAAATGTCTAAATATTGTGGAAAGTAAAGCCTTGCCAAAAAATACCATCACCATTCAGCCTCAAATGAATTCCCGGGCGAAGCCGGGTACCTTAGCTAGTATATATATAAAATTGTAACCTCTGTCTGTACATTGATTTTTTTCGCGAAATTTCACGATAACTTTTCGTTTCACATGTCATAGACACCATAACTGCATTTTGTTTCTTTGGTGTCTGTTAGTTTGTTTGTTTGTTTGTTTGTTTGTTACCTTTTCACGCATAAACGGCTGAACCGAATTTTATGAAACTTGGTATGTATATTACTACTAAACCCAACTTAGACTTTAGGCTATATTAATATCCTCTGAGACGAACAGGAGTGGGGGTTATAAGGGGAAGCCAGAAATTGAAAATAGTGATAGTTCGTTTCCTATTGGTTTTTCGGCAAATATGAATATAACAAAAGTTGTTTTATTTTGTTATTTAGAGCAACTTTGGTTATATACACTTTTTTTCGTATACCGAATTAATAAACGAGATATACGCTAAAACCTATAGCGGAAGTGAACAATTTTATTTGACACAAAAGACTCAACCGAACTAAACCAAACTGGTTATGTGAATTAGTACTAACGCCTTCATTATAATAAGCTATACTAACATTTCTAGTGACGGGCAGGAGTGGGGTTATAAGGAAGGCCTGAAATTTATAATAGTGATATTTCGTTTCCTATTGCATTTTCGGCAAATATGCACATAACAAAAGTGGTTTATTTTGTTATTTAGAGAAACTTTTTTTTTTATATACACTATCATCGTATACCGAAATATTAAGACGTTATACGCTAAAAATTATAGCGGGAGACAACAATTTTTATTTGGCACAAAAGACTCAACCGAAATAAATAAAACACTCAGTATGTGTATTAGCACTAACGCCTTCTTATAATAGGCCATTCTAACATTTCTAGGGACGGGCAGGAGTGGTGGTTATAAGGGAGGCATGAAATTAATAATAATGATTTCCTGTTGGGGTTTCGGCAAATATGCACATATCAATTGTTTATTTTGTTATTTAGAGAAATTTTCTCAACACTTCTTTTCAATATGAACTACCAGGTACCTCACCTGAAAAAATTAATTCAAATTTATATAAATATTTTAACATTAATAATTCAAATATATTAATAATGCACAGGTGACAGGAAATATGACAATATGCAGGACAGTGTTTTATTTAATTATTTAATTAATTATTTAAGTTTTACATAAAAAAATAATTTTATTATTAACAAATGCCAACAACGGGTACTAACCCTAAACACTGGAACGGGTAAATATCAAAATATTGTGCAAAGTAAAGCCTTGCTAAAAATATACCATTACCATTCAGCCTCAAATGAATTCCCGAGCGAAGCCGGGTATCTGAGCTAGTATATATATATATATACTGAATGCTGATATATATACATATGAATATGTGTGCTGTGGATTTTTAAATAATAAAATTAATTTTTTATATAAGACTTCACTGTCCTCCATATTGTCATATTTCCCGTCTCCTGTGCATTATGCATAGCTTTGTATTATTAAGGTCAAAATATTAACATAGATTTGAATTAATTAATTTAAATACATACTGATTATTTAGTTCCGGTGAGTCTTTTGTGCTAAATAGAATTGTTCACTTCCGCTAAGGGTTTTGCGTATATCTCCGTTTATCATTCGGCATACCAAAAAAAGTGTATATAACAAAAGTTACTCTAAATAACAAAATAAACAACTTTTGTTATACTCATTTTTGCCGAAAAGCCAATAGGAAACGAAATATCGCTATTTTTAATTTCAGGCCTCCCTTACAACCCCCACTCCTGCCTGTCCCTAGAAATATTGGTAAAGCTTATTATAATGGCAAACATACAGACCGAATTTTATTTAGTTCTGTTCAGTCTTTTGTGCCAAATAATATTGTTGACTCCCGCTATAATTTTTAGCGTATAACGCATTTACACTTCGGTATAACGACGAAAGTGTATATAATAAAAGTTACATTAAAATAACAAAATGAACAACTTTTGTTATGTGCATATTTTGCCAAAAAACCAATATCGCTATTTTTATTTTCAGGCCTCCCTTATAACCCCCACACCTGTTCGTCTCAGAGAAAATTAATATAACCTATGTCCGTCTCCTGGCCCTGAGCTACCTCCTCACCAATTTTGAGCCATATCGGTAAAGCCGTTCTTGAGTTATAAATAGTGTAACTAAAACGACTTTCTTTTATATATATAGATTACTGCTACATTTAAGGTGTAGGATAAGAAGGTGCTAGCACCTTTTTAGGAGATTTCCCCTTAGGGAAATCAACTATTGAGGTCGTACTTATTAAATCAAAAAATCTTTCTTCAATCAAATGTCCATCGGTCCAACCAAGGAGATGACGAAAAGAGGTCTGTACAGAACTCTGTGTGTGTGTGTGTGTGTGTGTGTGTATATATATATATAAAATATAGATATATATATATATATATATATATTGTTTACTTTTTATTACCAAAACCAGTAATAAAACTTTTTAATAAGAGTTCTTTTGAATTGCAAAATTAAATACTCGCAAGTTTCACAGTTTTTATCACTTCACAATTTATTTTCACAATGCACAATACACTTGGTTATTATTCTTAATTACTACTTACAGTTTACAATGATATCGTTATTTTTCTTCATATTACAACATTCCTACAATCCACTCACGGTCACTGAAATTCACAACACGACGGCACTGCACTGTCCTTGACTTCGCGGCACTTCACTGTCCTTTACTTCGCGGCACTGCACTGTCCGTTACTTCGCGGCAACTGCACTGTCTTAAACACGGCACTAAACTGATACTTACAGTCACGGCACAACACTGTTCTTCTTCTAAAAACACTTTAACGCACTGAATAAGTCGCACTGTAGCACCGATTTTATGCTCAGCGATTCTTGATGGTCACTCAAGATCGCTGAGCATAAAACTGACTCGCTCGCGGCAGGCCCTTCTTTATATAGCTTGTCGGCATACATCAAAGGGGAATTGTCTGGACCCGTCGATGTCTGGCTGGAAAGGTACTGGTAGGACCTAGAACATTCTGTCTGTTTCTTTGATCTACGGCACACTTTACAAATACGCGACTCTCTCTCTCTGAATGTTTATTCATTTATTTAATTTTCGCATAAATATATATATATATATATATATATATATATATATATATATATATATATATATATATATATATATATATATATATACTAGCAAAGGTACCCGGCTTCGCCCGGGAATTCATTTGAGGCTGAATGTAGATGGGTATTATTTTTGGCAAGGCTTTACTTTCCACAATATTTTTTTTTATTTCCTTGTTTCCAGTGTTTAGAATTTATACCCGTCGTTACTGTGGATTGTTTATAATAAATTAATTTGTTTATTTAAGACTTCATTGTCCTAAATATTTTTATATGCCCGTCCTCTGTGTGTTATGTATAATAAAATTATTAGTATTTAAGACGTCATATGTCTAAATATTTTTATATTTCCCCGTTCCTCTGTGTATGTAGTTTTTTTTATTAAAGTGATGGACCATATAATTCATAAATCCTAGAATGTATTCTATCTTCCAAACCAGGTATGAATAAAGTTTTCTTTCCCTTCATGCGGTACAATGTCCAACGGTTTGACAGCTGTTTTAGGTACGTCATAGCCTCTATTAAAAACCACTCTTTCATAAGTCTCGATTGTAAACTGTGTGTTCATATTGGTTTTCAGTAAAGTATATCATAGTACATTAACGGAGCTGAGTTAATAAATACCAGAAATACCTGAGCTGCACCTCCCTAGCGTTTATTCTAGTATAACTTACTTATTTATGATAATTAAAGAAATTCACATTCCTGAGAATAATAATACATTGCTATAAGCATCAATTAACATGTAAACATAGACCAATATGAGGTCGGAAAGGGAAGCCACCCCAGCAGAACTGATAGGACAAAGGATGTAGCTCGACACTCATACATAGCCTCAAGTGCTGCCAACTTGCAATGCATTTTGGATAGCTATCCTCTAATACATTCAAATATTTTAAAAAATCATATTACATTATCTTCACAATTCTAAAACTGTTTTTTCTCAAATATTTTCCACGTTTTAATTAAAATTAAATTGTATTTAAAATACACTTAGAGAAGGGTGGGGGCAGAGATATACCCTTATTTGGTGCAAACTGTTTACTGGGCGTTAAAAAATAACATAGTTTTGAATTATTAAGGATATAAAATTCTAACATGGATTTGAATTAACTTATCCAGGTGAGATACCTGGGTAGTTCATAGTGGAATGTATTGTTGAGGCATATCAATATTTCTAAGCAAATTACTTGCTTCATAACCTTATTTTACAAAAAAAAAAATTATAAAACAAAATTTACTCTAATTAAAAAAGTAAACAACTTAGTTATGTGCACAATTGCCCAAAAACCAAATAGACGATGAAAAAATATCGCGAATTATTTATTTCAGGCCTCCCGCATATACCCCCATTCCCCTTGGAACCTAAAATTTTTAGTATAGCTTATAATCATGGAGGAATTAATGCTAATTTACATACCGAGTGTTGTTAAGTTCGGTTCTAACCGCTAGTGCCCAATAAAATAGTTGCCACCCGCTTTAGTTGTGTTTTTTAGCGTATATCTCGTTTATACTTTGTTATAAAAAGAAAAAGGTTATATAACAAAAGTTACTCTAAATAACAAAATAAACAACTTTTGTTGTGTTCATATTTGCCAAGAAACCAATACAAAACGAAATATCGCTATTTATAATTTTCTGGCATCCCTCATAACCCCCCACTCTTGCCCGTCCCTAGAAATGTTGGTATGGTCTTGTTATAATGAAAGCGTTAGTGGCTATTACCATATGCCGAGTTTTAATTTTATTTCGGTTGGATCTTTTATCCCAAATAAAATTGTTCACTTCCGCTATAGGTTTTAGCGTATATCTCGTTTATAATTCTGGTATACGAAAAAAGTGTATATAACAAAAGTTACTCTAAATAACATAATAAACAACTTTGGTTTATGTTCATATTTGCCGGAAAAACTAATAGGAAACGAAATATCGCTATTTTTAATTTCTGGCTTCCCTTATATAACCCCCACTCCTGTTTCGGTCTCAGAGAATTTTAATATAGCCTAAAGTCTAAGTTGGGGTTTAGTCGTAATATACATACCAAGTTTCATAAAATTCGGTTCAGCCGTTTATTATGCGTGAAAAGGTAACAAACAAACAAACAAAATAAAACAAACAAAACAAAACAAACAGACACCAAAGAAACAAAATGTAGTTATGGTGTCTATGACATGTGAAACGAAAAGTTATCGTGAAACTTCGCGAAAAAATCAATGTACAGACAGAGGTTACAATTTTATATATATATCTATATATATATATATAAAATTGTAACCTCTGTCTGTACAATGATTTTTTTCGCGAAATTTCACGATAACTTTTCGTTTCACATGTCATAGACACCATAACTACATTTTGTTTCTTTCGTGTCTGTTTGTTTGTTTGTTACCTTTTCACGCATAAACGGCTGAACCGAATTTTATGAAACTTGGTATGTATATTACTACTAGCCCAACTTAGACTTTAGGTTATATTAATATTCTCTAAGACGAACAGGAGTGGGGGTTATAAGGGAGGCCTGAAATTAAAAATAGCGATATTTCGTTTCCTATTGCTTTTTCAGCAAATATGCACATAACAAAAGTTGTTTATTTTGTAATTTAGAGTAACTTTTGTTATTTGCACTTTTGCCGTATACGGAAGTATAAATGAGTTATACGCTAAAAACTATAGCGGGAGTCCACAATTTTATTTGGCACAAAAGACTAAACCGAACTAAACCAAACTCGCTATGTGAATTAATACTAACGATTTCCTTATAATAAGCCATACTAACATTTCTAGGGACGGGCAGGAGTGGGGGTTATAAGGGAGGCCTGAAATTAAAAATAGCGATATTTCGTTTCCTATTGCTTTTTCAGCAAATATGCACATAACAAAAGTTGTTTATTTTGTTATTTACAGTAACTTTTGTTATATGCACTTTTGCCGTATACGGAAGTATAAATGAGTTATACGCTAAAAACTATAGCGGGAGTCCACAATTTTATTTGGCACAAAAGACTCAACCGAACTAAACCAAACTCGCTATGTGAATTAATACTAACGATTTCCTTATAATAAGCCATACTAACATTTCTAGGGACGGGCAGGAGTGGGGGGTTATAAGGGAGGCATTAAATTAATAATAATGATTTCCTATTGGGGTTTCGGCAAATATGCACATAACAAAAGTTGTTTATTTTGTTATTTACAGAAATTTACTCAACACTTCTTTTCAATATGAACTACCAGGTACCTCACCTGAAAAAATTAATTCAAATGTATGTCAATATTTTCTCCTTAATAATTCAAATCTATGCATAATGCACAGGAGGCGGGAAATATGACAATATGCAGGACAGTGAAGTCTTACATAAAAAAATAATGGGTCTGGGTGAGCTATTGGCGGATGAGGCGGAACTGGTGGTTCATCAGCTGGTTGAGGCGAACAAGGCCCAAGTGGCCTTCGCAGGTCATTTCAAGGCGTGTAAGGATGCGACAAAACCAGTTGCCCAGGGAATGGTATAGGCCTGGAAAGTAATGGTTAACGGCGTGCAGGAACTGGCTGAGACGGTAGTTACGCTGATGAGAGTTAATAACTCATCGAGGTTAGTGGACAGGGATGCGGATGAGGTCTCCTTGTTTGGGGGACTTAAAAATTGCATTTCGGCATTAGGAAGGAAGCTAGACAGGCTTGACGCTATGGAGAAGAGCCTCACGGAGTGTGCGCAGGTGGTTGTAAGACGTGATCTGGGACCTAATGTTAGAGGAGGGGGCCTACTGTCTGCTCCGGCACTGAAGGGAGGAGTGTCCTATGCTGTGGTGGCTGGGGCAGCTCCGTCTCGAAAGCCTCGAGGGGAGGTTGTGGTGGTCGCTCCGGCATCTGCGGATGACACGAGGTTCGGAGATGCTGCTTCCATCTAAGAAGAGATCAGGAAAGCAGTCAAGCCTGCGGAAGAGAAGTGGCAGGTGGTGTCAATGTGGGGCAGGGGGAAGGCGGTAGAGTTGGCACCTTATAATCCGTAATCAAGTTAGGGTTTTTATTTTGACATTAGGTTTGTGTTTGTTCTGTGTACGGACTGGCAGAGCTCTTATATTTACTTATTTTCTGTTACGGAGTTGTGTTTTATATTTGGTTATTTCTATTATTTTTTTGCCTTGTGTATTTTGAACTAATATTATCTTCATTTTATATTTTTCTTTTATTATTATTTTTATATTTCTTGTTTAAGTCTTGGTTAGGGCTTGTTCTAGATGTGTTAGGCGATCTTAGGCGAGTCACCCTAGCAGGGGGTAGGCTCACAAATTTTGACCCATGTGGTCAATCTTAAGGGTGTAGCGAGCCCAAATGTATAGACGCTGTTTATATGGATTATTTTGTTTATGGTTGTGATGTATTTGTTAATGGAGTATTTGATGAATTGTAATAAATTATCGCAAATAAAAATTTTATATAGAATCGAAGGACATTTGAAGAAAAATGTTGAAAATTCCGTCATGAGTACGACCTCAATAGCTGATTTCCCTCAAGGGAAATCTGCTAAAATATTGTATTTTTTAATATTATCCCCCTAACATCGATGCACTTATCCCACCAGTCCTGATTCCATGGAGAAGAAGACGTTCTTCTTGATCATGAAACCATTCTTCTGTCCCTGGTTTCAGGGAATTAATATCATCAAATGTTGTCCCTTTTTAGAACCTCTTTAAATTTGGGAACAATAAGAAATCACTGAGGGCTGGATCTAGGCTATAGTGTGGGTGGTCGAGCTGTTCAAAGCCCCAGCCACGAATGGCAGCCTGTGCAATGCCAGACTTGAAACCGAATGATTTCGGGAAACCCATCTTGCTGACACCTTAGACAATCCTAAATATTCGTGAACGATTATGCTAAAGCTACCATAGGAAATTCCTAATCCCATATCAATTTCGGACACCTTAATTCGACGCTCATCCAAGATCAAAGGCCTCTGCTTGAGTCGCATGATCAACATCAGTTGAGGTTGTTGGTCTCCCGGATCTTCCTTCGTCTTGCACACAAACATTCACTTTTAATCCCATCTTAAAAATAGGTAAATATACCGTGAAACGTCATGATAAATACCAAACATTGTATCTAACGTACCTATATTATTATGTGAGATATATGCGAATAGTTAATGTGATGATGTCATCAATTAAGATTTTGTTGACCGCCCACTTCTACTCGTATGATTTTTTTTTTTTTTGGAAATAGAGAATATCTGTTGAGGTCGGATCTATAGTGTGTCATGTGGGAAATCTGTTTATATTAGGCATCCTCTGGTTGACGTACTTTTGAAAGACCACTTAAGAATTATAATACATTTCCCCCGTAAAGGACAATATAGATAGGTATTTTGGGTACCTGATAACTCTCTTCAATTGCAAACATTATTAAAAGTAAGTCTGTCACTCAGATGATGCGTCCACTAAGCAGATTCCTACGTGCTGGTGTAGTAACATTCTACGTTGGACATGACGTCATGTGATATTCCAGTTTAACTTTTGAAATGTAAGGTTAATTTATCTTCCATTCTGAAATGGCATTTCTGCTTACATCCGTACTCCTCTCCCATTGTGACTTATAGGAATCCAACTTGATATTTATTTATTTATTTATTACGTAGAGCTCCGCAACTATGGCGACTTTGCTCTTCTTAGACGTGGGGGTAAACAAAACAAAAACAAAAAACAACAACAAACAACATAAACAAAATAACAGAAAATTGAACACGAAATAATATATAGAACAAAACTAAGGGAACGCAACACAAAACAAAAGAAGAAACACGAACACAACATAGAAATAAAAACAGACGGTAAATAAATAAGTGAAAAGAAAAATTGATAACTTTGAAACAAAAACTAAATAGGTCTCTCTCTCACACACACACACACACACACACACGCACACACTCACAAACACACACACACAAACATATAAGCACGCACACACATTAAAAATTTTAAAATATGTAATTAAATTCCAACTTGATAAATTTATATGTATATATTTGATATGCAACAGCTCCGAGGCACATTTCTATGAAATTGCATTTTAACAAATTCCTTAATCCTTCATTAATTCATTCCCTGGACCGGAATGAAAAATGTTTTGCTTTTCAATTCAGAATTAATTTAATTAATTTTGCGTTTTAGCAGATTTCCCTTAAGGTAAATCGGCTATTGAGGTTGTGAGGCTGTACACATGACGCGATCTTCGAAACAATTCCTCAAATGTTCGTTGATCCTTCCCAGGAGATGACGAAAATGATGTCCATTCAAAACTGAATGCACACACACACACACACACACACATATATATATATATATATATATATATATATATATCTATATATTAATATTAACGCTCTAGCCGTCGAAAGTTTGGTTTAATCGTTACCAAACTCGATATGTAAACATTTTATGTAAAAACAGAAATCAAGTTCGTTAATGGCTGAATTCGAACACCCCCCCCCCTCCTAGTCATGTCATATTAAATATGAGTTGTTATACCATGAACCTCTTTGTTATAAGCTTAAATGCTAAATATTGTTTTCACTAAACGTTTACTGTGTGAGATTACTGCAATCACTTAGTGCGAGTAAGATTTTGGGGTCTTGAATCGAAAATATTTATTTATTCCATACCAAACTCGATATTTAGCTGTATGACCACACAATAAATATCATAGTAGTTAGGAATAGAAGCGAGGAAGTTTAGAGGGGTGATTTTGAAAATTCACATAATCTCCGTCATTATGTGTCGTATCGCAAAATATTATAAAACCAATCATGATAAGCTATTGATGCTCTACAATTGCTGTTCTATATATTATAGTAAATCAAGTATTATCGAGTTATTCGTACATTCCTGTTTTCTGCCTTTAGTAACCCCCTTTCACTCACTGTTTTTTTGCATTTAAGTAAAGAATATGTGGTGAGATGTATGAGGTCACATGTGTGTTATGCCAGCGTGTAGGAAATCTGCTTAGTTTACGCAGCACCTGCGTGACGGACTTTTACCTCTTTTTTTAATGCCAATATTTTATAGTGTTGTGGATTATAGAGGAAATAAATGAGATTAAAGCTCGGCTATTTTAGTCAAGTTTCAGTTTACGAGGCCCTCTTAGGAGAATATTAACATTCCTTTTTGATTAAAATTATTATTATAATTAATATTGGTAGTATGACATATGTAGGAGTGGGGGATTACTGAATGCTGAAAATTAAAAAAAAGGAAACATCTCATAAATATTGAAGACATAGAAAGCATGTATATAAAATATCAAGTTTAGTAGCAATACTACAAAACTTGCGACTGCTAGAGCGTTAACAGACAAATATATATATATATATAGTTTGAACGGACTTTGTAGATATTGTGGGAAATTTGTGGAAAATCGCTCAATGAATACAACCTCAAAACCTTATTTCCCGTAAGGAAAATCTGCTAACATTTTTAACGATCATTAGGGTTATACAGGAGCTTATGTATGTTTATAAGGTTTTTTCAAGTAGAACTTTAGATTAAACACAACCTTGAAATAAATTCATGCAAAAAGTATAATCTTGCATTTCTAATAACTAGGCTATACGTATATTAAAATTAACCAAACATTGAGCTTTTAAATGTAAAGTCAAGGACACTAGTTGATAACTTATTTAAATACAACGAAAGTTGCAAGTTCAACAAATCAAATATTGGGTGAATGCTTTGAATTGAGGGGCAAAAAATATAGTAGAAGCTGATGGAGCTTTAAAAGAATACCCAGAGCTACGTGTTCTAAACTAGACACATATATTCTCCCAGATATATTCTATGATGGAAATGTAACTACTGACGACTGGCCAGTAACTACTGCCTACTGACTACTGGCCACTGACCACATACTACTGACGACTGGCCTCTAACAACTGGCCATTGTACTGACCACTGACCAAATACTACTGACGATTGGCCACTAACTACTGGCCACTGTACTGACCACTGGCCACTGACCACATAATTCTGACGACTGGCCTCTAACTACTGGCCACTGACTACTGGCCATTGACCACATACAGCTGACGACTGACTACTGACCACTGACTACTGGCCTTTGACCACATACAGCTGACGACTGACTACTGGCCACTGACCAAATACTACTGACGACTGGTCACTAACTACTGGCCACTGTACTGACCACAGGCCACTGACCACATACTTCAGACGACTGGCCTCTAACTACTGGCCACTGTACGGACCACTGGCCACTGACCACATACTACTAACGACTGGCCACTGACCACATACTACTGACGACTGGCCACTAACTACTGACCACTGACTACTGACCACTGACTACTGACCACTGACTACTGACGACTGGCCACTGACCACCTACTACTGACGACTGGCTACTGACTACTGACCACTGACTACTCATCACATACTACTGGCCACTGTACTGACCACTGGCCACTGACCACATACTACTGACGACTGGCCACTTACTACTGACCATTGGCCACTGACCACATTCTACTGACCATTGGCCACTGACCACATACTACTGACGACTGGCCTCTAACTACTGGCCACTGTACTGTCCACTGGCCACTGACCACATACTACTGACGACTGGCCACTGACTACTGACTACTGGCCTTTGACTACATACAGCTGACGACTGACTACTGGCCACTGACCACATACTACTGACGACTGGCTGCTGATTACTGGCCACTGACTACTGGCTACTGACCACATACTACTGACACCTGACTACTGAACACTGACCACTGACCACATACTACTGACGACTGGCTACTGACTACTGGCCACTAACTATTGACCACTGTCCTAGTTCTGAATTATTATTGCTCCACTGGCCAAATGAAAACAATTTCTGGATTTGAAATATCCGTCTGGCTGGGCTGCGTAAAATAAGCAGATTTCCCGTGACTGGAGCGGAACGCGGATCCTATCTCACCGCCTGATCTCTATTACTCCAGTCGTAAGAACACCCAGAATCACTAGCACAAGTTGTACTCAAAAAAAAATCCAAAGTGGTTGTTTTAACTAAGGTAAAAGTTAAGACTTTGAAAAGTCAAAGTCATGGAAAAAAGAAAAGCAAAACTTCTTGGGCATAACATAAGCCATAAAAAATTCATTAAAAATATATATTTCAACACTAACAGGTATATTACGTAAGGTTCTTGGGCATAGGGGGAGAGGAAGGCCTAGAAAATCCTACTTTGAAGACATCATGGATTTTGGTGATTATTGTCATATGAAACGAACAGCTCGTGTAAAAGCACAATGGAAGCAACAACAAGGCGTAGCCTTTAGATCGTGATGATGTTGAAGAACCCACAAGTAAAATCAAAGACATGAGGTGCATCGTGACTCGTTTATTAAAACGTCCGTCACGGAGGGCCTGCGTAAACTAAGCAGATTTCCCACATGGAGTTATACAATAGAGAAATCTCCTTACGAGAGCCGAACAGTTTCGGAAACGGCCGAACTAGCTTTTGGCGGGAAACTCACTCGTCCGGCCAATATTTAATAAAAATGCCCATATTTAAAAAAATATCTCGGTTAATATTCAAGATAGAGAATATATGTATATAACAATATTTATAGTAAATTTAATTTGCAAAAAGATGGGTTCTATAAAAGTTTTCGATCTATACCCCCCCCCTCCTACTGGTTAGATTTCAGCCGTTAACGAACTTCATCTTTATTTTTACATAAAACGTTTAAATATCGAGTTTGGTAACGATCAAGCATACATTGCAACCACTAGAGCGTTAACAAACACATGTATATATTTAATTTTGAACGGACCTCATTTTCATCATCTCCTGGGTAGGATCGATGGGCATTTGAAGAAAATCGCGTTTTAAGTACGCCCTTAATAGCTGATTTCCCTTAAAACTCCAATACACTCGCGTCATCTCACAGATGACCAGTTCTGTTTTTTCGTCATAAGTTTGATGGATGGAGGAGAGCCTGGTCCCCCGCCCTAGTATTCCTCAAGCTCGCCTAGCTCGACAGTTAAGTTGAACTCATCAGAGATCAGTTGATTATGCTAGTGCAGCTCAGCAATTTTCCACGCACCATGACCTCACGTCTTCGAGAACTCCT
>CM032228.1:21042500-21057500 GCA_019009955.1 Riptortus pedestris
TTGTATTTATATGTGGTGTGTTATTCTTTTCGGAGTTTTGGTCAATGTTGGTGAAATAAATCTTACGTTTATGCCGATATTTCGAGAATCTTTATTTTCTCTTCTACAGGGCAAGACTAAAGATACCTATCAACTATTATACATTGTTATTGCACTATGACTTGGGTTATAGTAACCTTCCTTGGTATTTCACCAACATTGACCAAAACTCAGAAACATATACATAGGCATAAATATATATATATATATATATATATATATATATATTTATCTGTTAACACTCTAGCGGTCGCAATTTTTGTTTAATCGTAACCAAACGTTATTTAATCGTTTTATGTAAAAAGGAAGATCAAGTTTAACGGTTAACGGCTGATAACGGACCAGTAGGAGGGGGGTTTAGAGAGGGGGATTTTCAAAATTCGAAATATCTCCGTTACTATACGTCGGATCAAAACATTGTATAGAACCAATCTTATTGCAAATTACATTTACTATAATTATTGTTATATACATTTATTCTCTATCCTGAATATTAACCGAGATATTGGCATTTTTATGAAGTGTAACAGGCGAGCTATGACCGCTTCTATTCGTTTCCGCCGAAAGCTAGGTCGGCCGTTTCCGTAACTGTTCGGCAATCGAATGGAGATTTCTCTATTGTATAACTTTACGTGGGAAATCTGCTTAGTTTACGCCCCTGCGAGACGGACTTTTTCAGTTTTCAGTCCCTAAACCACCACTTTTACTCGTGTTACATAAACAATACTCTATAATATAATAAAAAAGTCCGTCACGCAGGGGCTGCGTAAACTAAGCAGATTTCCCACGTGAAGTTTTACAATAGAGAAATCCGCCTAATAACAGCTGTAGTAGGAAGGGATCTCTAAACCTATTCACGAGGGACGAATAGTTCTGTATATAACAATATTTATAGCAAATTTAATTTACAATAAGATTGATTTTATACAATTTTTCGATCCGACGCATAATAACGGAGATATTTTGAATTTTCAAAAATCCCCCCCTCTAAGCCCCCCCTCCCACTGGTCCGATTTCAGCCATTAACGAACTTGATCTCTCTTTTTACGTAAAACGCTTGAATATGAAGTTTGGTAACGATCAAACAAAAATTGCGACCGCTAGAGCGTTAACAGAAAAATATATATATATATATATATATAGATATACTAGCTCAGATACCCGGCTTCGCCCGGGAATTCATTTGAGGCTGAATGGTGATAGTATTTTTTAGCAGGCTTTACATTGCACAATATTTTGACATTTACCCGTTCCAGTGTTTCGGATTGATACCCGTCGTTGCCGTGGATTTGCTAATAATAGAATATTTGTTCGATAAGGCTTCACTGTCTTCGATATTTTTATATTTCCCGTCTCTTATACATGTAAATATGGTGAATTTTTATTTCAGGCCTCCCTTATAACCCCCCTCCCGTTCGAACCTAAAAATTTTAATATAACTTATAATTATGGAAGAATTAATGCTAATTGACATACCGAGCTATGTTAAGTTCGGTTCAGCCGTTAGTGCCCAATAACATTGTTGGCTCCCGCTAAAGTTTTAACGTATAACTCATTTATACTTAGGTATACGACAAAAGTGTATATAACAAAAGTTACTCCAAATAACAAAATAAACAACTTTTGTTATGTTTATATTTGCGGAAAAACCAAAAGGAAACGAAATATCGCTATTTTTAATTTCTGGCTTCCCTTATAACCCCCACTCCTGCCCGTCCATAGAAATGTTGGTATGGCTTATTATAATGAAGGCCTCACTGCTAATACACATACCGAGTTTTATTTAGTTCGGTTGAGTCTTTTTTGGCAAATAATATTGTTGACTCCCGCTATAATTTTTAGCGTATAACGCTTTTAAACTTCGGTATACGACAAAAGTGTATATAACAAAAGTTACTCTAAATAACAAAATAAACAACTTTGGTTATGTGCATATTTGCCGAAAAACCAATAGAAAACGAAATATCGCTATTTTTAATTTCAGGCTTCCCTTATAACCCCCACTCCTGTTCACCTCAGAGAAAATTAATATAGCCTAAAGTCTAAGTTGGGTTAGTAGTAATATACATACCAAGTTTCATAAAATTCGGTTCAGCCGTTTATGCGTGAAAAGGTAACAAACAAACAAACAAACAAACAAACATACACGAAAGAAACAAAATGCAGATATGGTGTCTATGACATGTGAAACGAAAAGTTATCGTGAAATTTCGCGAAAAAAATCAATGTACAGACAGAGGTTACAATTTTATATATATACTAGCTCAGATACCCGGCTTCGCCCGGGAATTGATTTGAGGCTGAATGGTGATGGTATTTTTTTTTGGCAAGGCTTTACTTTGCACAATATTTTGACATTTACCCGTCCTAGTGTTTAGGGTTAATACCCGTTGTTGGCATTTATTAATAATAAAATTAATTTTTTAAATAAGTCTTCACTGTCCTCCAAATTGTTGACTCCCGCAATAATTTTTAGCGTATAACGCCTTTATACTTCGGTATACGACGAAAGTGTATATTACAAAAGTTTCTCTAAATAACAAAATAAACAACTTTCGTTATGTGCATATTTGCCGAAAATGCAATAGGAAACGAAATACTACTATTATTAATTTCAGGCCTCCCTTACAACCCCCACTCCTGCCCGTTCCTAGAAATGTTAGTATGGCTTATTATAAGGAAGGCGTTAGTGCTAATTCACATACCGAGTTTGGTTTAGTTCGGTTGAGTCTTTTGTGCCAAATAAAATTGTGGACTCCCGCTATAGTTTTTAGCGTATAACTCATTTATACTTCCGTATACGGCAAAAGTATATATAACAAAAGTTACTGTAAATAACGAAATAAACAACTTTTGTTATGGGCTTATTTGCTGAATAAGCAATAGGAAACGAAATATCGCTATTTTTAATTAAAGGCCTCCCTTACAACCCCCACTCCTGCCCGTTCCTAGAAATGTTAGTATGGCTTATTATAAGGAAGGCGTTAGTGCTAATTCACATACCGAGTTTGGTTTAGTTCGGTTGAGTCTTTTGTGCCAAAAAAATTGTGGACTCCCGCTATAGTTTTTAGCGTATAACTCATTTATACTTTCGTATACGGCAAAAGTATATATAACAAAAGTTACTCTAAATTACAAAATAAACAACTTTTGTTATGGGCATATTTGCTGAAAAAGCAATATGAAACGAAATATCGCTATTTTTAATTTCAGGCCTCTCTTATAACCCCCACTCCTGCCTGTCCCTAGAAATGTTAGTATGGCTTATTATAAGGAAGGCGTTAGTACTAATTCACATACCGAGTTTGGTTTAGTTCGGTTGAATCTTTTGTGCCTAATAAATTGTTGACTCCCGCTATAGTTTTTAGCGTATAACTCATTTATACTTTCGTATACGGCAAATGTGCATATAACAAAAGTTACTCTAAATTACAAAATAAACAACTTTTGTTATGGGCATATTTGCTGAAAAAGCAATATGAAACGAAATATCGCTATTTTTAATTTCAGGCCTCCCTTATAACCCCCACTCCTATTTGTCTTAGAGAATATTAATATAGCCTAAAGTCTAAGTTGGGCTAGTAGTAATATACATACCAAGTTTCATAAAATTCGGTTTAGCCGTTTATGCGTGAAAAGGTAACAAACAAACAAACAAATAAACAAACAAACAAACAAACAAACAAACAGGTACCAAAGAAACAAAATGCAGTTATGGTGTCTATGACATGTGAAACGAAAAGTTATCGTGAAATTTCGCGAAAAAAATCAATGTACAGACAGAGGTTACAATTTTATATATATATAGATAGATATATATAATTTTGAACGGACCTCATTTTCGTCATCTCCTGGGTAGGATCGATGGACATTTGAGGAAATTTTTCAAAACTCGCGTCATGAGTACGACCTCAATAGCTGATTTCCCTTAAGGGAAATCTGCTAAAACACATTATTCGAAGCTTAAATACCAAATATTGCTTTCCAGAGACCTTTATTATACGAGATAGATGTAAATATGTTCTTGTAACCCCAACCCCCGGCTTAAATTCTTGGACTAATAAAATTTGATGGATTGAGGTAAAACGGACATCTGTGTCGTATAATAAAGATCTCTGGATAGCAATACTTGGTATTTAAGCTTCGAATAATGTGGTTTATTACATAATAGAGTATTGTTTATGTAACACGAGTAAAAGTGGGGGTTTAGTGAAGGCTAAAAACTGAAAAATTCCGTCACGCAGGTTCATGTGATTACCATACCAGCTTTTTGTGGAAACGAATAGAAGCGACAGCTCGTCCGTTTCACTTAATAAAAATGCAAATATCTCGGATAATATTCAAGATGGAGAATAAATGTATATAACAATATTTATAATAAATTGTATTAGCAATGCGATTGGTTCTATACAATTTTTCGATCCGACGTATAGTAACGGAGATATTTCAAATTTTCTAAATCCCCTCTCTAAACCCCCCCCCCCTCCCACTCGTCCGATTTCAGCCGTTAACGAACTTAATCTTTCTTTTTACATAAAACGATTAAATACCGAGTTTGGTGACGATTAAACAAAAATTGCGACCGCTACAGTGTTAACAGACAAATATATATATATATATATATATATATATATATATATATATATATATATATATATAGTTTTGAACGGGCCTCATTTTCGTCATCTACTGGGTGGGATCGATGGACATTTCGAAAATCGCGTCATGAGTACGACTTCAATAGCTGATTTCCCTTAATGGAAATCTGCTAAAATGATTGAATCGAAATCGCTACTCTATGTTTACCATGTAACTCACACCGCTAACCTGAGCCCTAGTAGTAATTATTCTATTATTTAAAAAAAAAAAAAAAAAAAAAAAGTCTCAGGTAGACACCACATGACTTTCTCAAACATTTATTAAATGACATAAAATAAGTTATGACGCGCTCCATTTAAAATTATTTCATTTGAGGTGGATCAAAAATGCTATAGATCCTTTCAGGATGGATAAGCCCTATACTAAGTTATACCATTCCAGCACGTGGGAAATCTGCTAAGTTTACGCAGCCCCAGCGTGATGGACTTTTGATAGTAGGTAACAGAAGGAGACGATTGAAAAATAACAATACACTCAATATTGATACAATGTCTTCAGTCTCTACTAGTATATTTACCAAGGTAATCAAAAATAACTCATAGACTAACAAACAAGATATAAGAACTCACTTTTCCTTTGTCTGTAAAAGTTCGGCTGAACTAGTAGAATGGAGAAAATAATATAAACATTCAGTGTTATTTCAGTATTGCCTAATTGGTTAAAACTGTTTGCTTTTCAATTGCGAATAAGAGATAACTGACGAGTGGTATTGATATGTCAGTATATAAAAATCTGTATATTCTCTAGACATTTTATAGTGTCTGTATACAAACACTTTATTTATTTATAGTAATACATTTGAAAACACTGGCTTCGCAAGGTATTTTCGGCTTTGCTACTTTTAGCAGATTTCCCTTAAGGGAAATCAGCTATTGAGGTTGTACTCATGACGGAATTTTCGAAATTTTTCTTCAAATGTCCATCGATCCTACCCAGTAGATGACGAAAATGAGGTCCGTTCAAAACTGTATATATATATATATATATATATATATATATATATATATATATATATATATATATATATATTTGTCTGTTACCGCTCTAGCGGTCGCAATTTTTGTTTAATCGTTACCAAACTCGATATTTAGTCGTTTTATGCAAAAAGACAGATCAAGTTCGTTAATAGCTGAAATCGGACCAGTGGGAGGGGGGGTTTAGAGGGGAGGATTTTCGAAAATTCGAAATATCTCCGTTACCATACGTCGGATCGAAAAATTGTACAGAATTAATCTTATTGCAAATTAAATTTACTATAAATATTGTTATATACATTTATTCTCTATCTTAAATATTAACCGAGATATTTGCATTTTTATTAAGTGTAACGGACGAGTGAGTTTCCCGCCAAAACTTAGTTCGGCCGTAACTGTTGGGCTCTCGTATGGAGATTTTATAACTTCACGTGGAAAATCTGCTTAGTTTACGCAGCCCCTGCGTGACGGACTTTTATTCTCTATTGAACAAAAATTGTTACAAAAAAAGTAACTAAAGGACACTTCGTCAAGCTAAAAGACTACTAGGTACTGAGGGATTCCACAAGTCATTAATGAAAACGAAAAAACTCGGTTCCGCAGGTGCTGCGTAAACTGAGCAGATTTCTCAGGAGCGTCACGTAAAGGCATTTATCTCAAAAAGTAAAAGTTCAATGAGAAAAATATATGGTATTTAGGATTCATAATATAATACAATTCCCCCCCCCCTTCACCCCCACTATTCCAAGCCGAGTTCAGCAATAACAAATATTACCTTCAGTGTTGTCTGAAATGGTTAAAAGTCGGGTATAGTATAGATCAAATATACGTTTTGAATTTTAAAAATTTTGAACGGACCTCATTCTCATCATCTGCAATGTGGGATTAATGGACATTTGTAGACATTTTTCGAAAATCTCGTCATGAGTACCTTCCTTAGGGGAAATCTGTTCTAAGCCAAGTTATAGTAGTTTATACATTAATATACCATCAGGAATAACTCAAAAAAAGTCCGTCACGCAGGGGCTGCGTAAACTAAGCAGATTTCCCCTGTGAAGTTTTACAATAGAGAAATCTGCATACTGATAACACAATACCACCGTGATTAGATAATGAGAAATCTTTCAGTTAATTAAAATAAATTCCCAACTGAAACGGCTTCTGAATTGTAAGAATAATTTATATTTTAATAACTCAGATTTTAGTAGTCCAAGAACTAAAGAAGGGGGGGGGGCGGATGAACAGAACATATTTGCATAAATCTCACAAAGTAAGGAAGGTAAGGTAAGGTTAGAAGAAGCTTCCGCCTGAGCCGAGAAATGACGAAGATGGCCGACGTAATCCGAAGTATACCCGACCACAGACTTCATAAAAATGCAAATATCTCGGTTAATATTCAAGATAGAGAATAAATGTATATAACAATATTTATAGTAAATTTAATTTGCAATAAGATTGGTTATATACAATTTTTCGATCCGATGCATAATAACGGAGATATTTCGAATTTTCGAAAATCCCCCCTCTAAACCCCCCCTCCCTCTGGTCCGATTTCAGCCATTAACGAACTTGATCTGTCTTTTTACATAAAACGGTTAAATATCGAGTTTCGTAACGATCAAACAAAAATTGCGACCGCTAGAGCGTTAACAGACAAACTCCTCGTAAAAAAAAAACGCAACACCCTAATATTTATTGATTACACAAGTTTTTAATTGAAATAAAAAAATATTATGTTGATTTTTCTAATCAGACAAATACATTGGAGGAGAAAAACAACAATTTCATTTGAATTCCAGCACTCTTCTTATCTTTAATCCTATTGTTTATAAACAGCACGAATTCCATAGTCATTCTTATCAACTTAGAGATACAAAAAAAAATTACTAAGGCTCAGTATTAGTGTTAATTTCATCAAGTACGCATTATTTTAGAATTCATAGGTAATTAGGCACGGTTAGATATAGATGACACAATTAGGGCAGTGACGATGCACCAAGAAGGCCGTAGCACACGTTACATTGCTAATCGACTTGGGGTCCACTTTTTAACTGTCGCACGGGTCTTGAAACGATTCAGAAAGACAGGAGGATACGCAAGAAGACCTGGTTCGGGCCGACCACGGGTCAAATCAGCGGAAGACGACCGTTTTATCCGGCTCCAGACTCTCAGAAATCGGCTAATAACAGCAAACGACTTAAAAAATTTGGTCGCTGGTGTTCGAAACTTACATGTTTCGGTATCAACAGTTACGAGACGAGTGAGGAATAGTGGACTGAGGGCACGAAGGCACATGGTTAGACCACTTCTCTCCAGAGAGCACCGAAGAGCCCGCCTTAGGTTTGCCCAGGAGCACCCAGATTGGACTGTCGATGACTGGAGACGAGTCCTGTTCACCGATGAGACCAGAGTGGCGCTAAACTCGGTACTTGTGTATTATATCCACCACATTTTAGTTCCACTAGTTCCACGCTAGAATGCGGAACTAAAGTGCGACGCTAGCTCTCCCAGGCTAATGAGGTTATCTTTTGTCATAGTTGCGTTTGCTGTTTAGTGTTTCTTAGTCCTTTAAAAATGCCTCTTTGGGATTTGCCAACGACTGAAGAAGACGCTGTTAAATATTTACATGAGAGGAATATTTTGGCTATCAGAAGAAAGTGTTCTAAATCACATTGTATGAAACTTTATATTGGAAAAAAAAACCTTTCTTGGAAGTGTATTGTAAGAAAGTGTGCTGAGCAAGTCGGCGTTCGGATTGGCACTTGGTTCGAAGGAAGTAAAATTCCATTTTGTAATGCATTGAAGTTCATTTACTGCTGGTGCGAAGAATTGACATCTGTCAATTTTTGCAAAAAACAACTCAAAATTTCGAATAAGACTGCTATTGATTGGACCAGTTACATGAGGGAACAGACACATTTCAGTGCATTTTAAATTGTATTTCCACACAATGCCCGCCTAAAAGTGAATAAAATGTTCTATTTTTAAAAATAGTGTTTTATTTATCATTATAATTCCGTAGAAGGTTATAAGGTAAGTATAACCTCCCTTGCGGGCAATGAATCGTACTACTTAAAACAGTAGCGCACTCTAGCGTGGAGCTAGTGGAACTAAAATGTGGTGGATATAATACACAAGTACCCTAAACTCTCTTGAAGGACACAGAAGAGTGTGGAAGGTGCCAGGTGAGCGATTCAGCAAATGTTGTATAGTCGGAGGGAGCCTTATGGTGTGGGCTCCGTGATGTTCTGGGCTGGCATCTCATGGGAAGCTCGCACGGAGTTAGTTTCGATTCGTGGTGGCCCTTTGACTGCACAAAGATACGTGGCAGACATTTTGGAGGACCATGTCATGCCATACATGCCATTTATTGGTGTAAATGCATGATAATGCTAGACCACATGTTGCCCGTATTGTTAGGGACTACCTAAACGAAATCAATATCGACACATTACCGTGGCCAGCGAGGAGCCCTGACCTAAATTGCATAGAACATTTATGGGACTGACTAAAAAGAAGTGTTCGAGCCAAGGAACCAGCACCACTCAACCTCAGGGAGCTTGAGGCTGCCGTTTTGGAAGAGTGAAAAAAATTGCCTCAGGAGGCCGTCCAGGACTTGATCAGGAGCATGCTCACAGGTATGGAGGCTGTCATTCGAGCAAGAGGTGGCAACACTGGTTATTATTGTAAGAATAGTCAATTTAATTTTTAAAAAAGTTAAAATTTTGTTTTTTTCATTTTTAGGATAAATTTTTTTTTTTTTTTTGTAATTAAAGGAATTAAATTTTTTTTTCTGAAATACACTTTTTATTACTCCTATGTACTTGTATTATAAGACACAATAAGGTATGATTCTCTGCTTCAGTAAAAACCCAGTGAAATTAATAAATTTTAAGGTGTTGCGTATTTTTTTGACGAGGAGTGTGTGTGTGTGTGTGTGTGTGTGTGTGTATATATATTATATAATTTTGAACGGACCTCATTTTCGTCATCTCCTGGGTAGGATCGATGGACATTTGAAGAAATTTTTTGAAAATCGCGTCATGAGTACGACCTCAATAGCTGATTTCCCTTAAGGGAAATCTGCTAAAAATGTCTGCTGCAACATATAAGGAGAAGGGAGCGGTGAGCGAGGGTTTACTGAATGCAAAACAGTACGAATAATTCGCTGAATAGTTGAGTTACGACAAAATGAACAGCCCAACAATGTAAGCCATCAATAGTTCAACAAGATTGGTACGACAGTATTTTGAATTTTGGAATTCCACACCCCTCTAAATCCCCCATTTAAGCCCGACTTCAGCCAATAAAAAATATGAACTTTAGTATTGACTGAAACAATTAAATATCGAGTATGGTTTAGGTCTAGGAAACAACTTCAAAACAAGAACGAAAATCGTAATTGATGACGTTATCACGCAACGAATTTGCATGTACCTGGCACAATAAAGGTCTCTTGAAAACAATATTTGGTATTTAAGGTTAGATTAAAGTAGTTCATGATATAAAAGCTTCTTGTAAATATGGCATGAGTAGGAGTAGGGGTTTACTGAAGGCTGAAAACTACAAAAGTCCGTCACGCAGGGGCTGCGTAAACTAAGCAGATTTCCCACGTGAAGTTTAGTAATAGATACTGGTAACACAACACCACCATAAGTAAATACAAACGGTAATGAGATATCTTTCAGTTAATTTTAATAAACTCCCAACTGAAACGGCTTCTGAATTGTAAGAATAATTTATATTTTAATAACTCAAATTTTAGTAGTCCAAGAACTAATGAAGGGGGGGGCGGAAGAACAGAACGTATTTGCATAAATCTCACAAAGTAACGAAGGTTAGAAACGGCAGGTTAGGTTAGAAGCTTCCGCCAGAGCCGAGACTTACGAAAACGGCCGAACAACACCCGACCACAGACTTCATAAAAATGCAAATATCTCGGTTAATATTCAAGATAGAGAATAAAGGTATATAACAATATTTATAGTAAATTTAATTTGCAATAAGATTGGTTCTATACAATTTTTCGATCCGATGCATAATAACGGAGATATTTCGAAAATCCCCCCTCTAAACCCCACCCTTCCTCTTGTACGATTTCAGCCATTAACGAACTTGATCTGTCTTTTTACATAAAACGGTTAAATACCGAGTTTCGTAACGATCAAACAAAAATTGCGACCGCTAGAACGTTAACAGACAAATATAAATATATATATATATATATATATATATATATATAATTTTGAACTGGC
This sequence comes from Riptortus pedestris, assembly GCA_019009955.1. NCBI lineage: Eukaryota > Metazoa > Arthropoda > Insecta > Hemiptera > Alydidae > Riptortus > Riptortus pedestris. Next base: position 21,053,428 of record CM032228.1, read on the forward strand.
CGCATTTTCGTCATCTCCTGGGTAGGATTGATGGACATTTGAAGACATTTTTCGAAACTCGCGTCATGAGTACGACCTCAATAGCTGATTTCCCTTAAGGGAAATCTGCTAAAATCCAAATATCTGGGTTATTATTCGTGATAGAGAAAATATGTATATAAGAGCATTTATAGGCAATCTTACTTGCAATAAGATAGAGTTTGTACAAGTCAAGACCACTCCTATATCAACTGGGATATTTCAAAGTTTCGAATTTCTTCCCGTCTATACCCTCTCTACCCCAGTCCGATTTCTGCCGTTACATAAATCATTTAAATATCGAGTGCGGTAATCATGAAACCAAAATTGCGGCTGCTAGAGCGTTGACAGACAAATATAAATATACATTTTGGACGGACCACATTTTCGTCATCTCCCGTCAGGAATGGACATTTGAAGAAATTTTTCGAAAATCGTGTTATCAGTTAACAGAGATCCCGTACCACTTGAATGTCCATACATGTCATTATAATATCGGAGCAAGCACCCAAAACGATTTCTCACCAGGATGTGCCTTCAATATAAAACATCGCCATATTGAGTAAAAAAAAAAAGTCCGTCACGCAGGGGCTGCGTAAACTAAGCAGATTTCCCACGTGAAGTTTTACAATAGGGCAATCTGCCTAATAACAACTGTAGTAATAAGAAACCTCTAAACCTAAAACATTATTTAGGGCGTAACAACCCAGTAGTTTCTAGCCCCAAAAAACAGTTGACCTAACCTCTAAACCTATTCACGAGGGGCGAAGTTATAGAAACGGCCGCCAGAGCTCTCGCCGGAAAGTTCGAACAGCCTACTGGTGACCAAACGCAGAATACAAATGCAAATATCTCGGTTAATATTCAAGATATAGAATAAATGAATAGAACAACATTTATAGTAAATTTAATTTGCAATAAGATTTATTCTATACAATTTACGTTATAAATATATTATATATATATATATATATATATTATATATATATATATATATAGATATATATATATATAATTTTGAACGGACCTCATTTTCGTCATTTCCTGGGTAGGATCGATGGACATTTGAAGACATTTTTCGAAACTCGCATCATGAGTACGACCTCAATAGCTGATTTCCCTTAAGGGAAATCTGCTAAAAGTAAGAAAGGAAACGTACACTATTAAGAATAATACAAAAAAAAAGCAATTATTAAATTGGTAACAATGAGACATTACAAATGTTTAAAAAAATAAACTAATTTATTCAGTATTTTATAATAACAAGGAAAATAGATAAAAATATAATAGAACAATGAGCCATTTACAATAAGAAAACACTTCATAAATCATAAACTGAAATATAAAAATGCCTATCGTGGTCACCACTTTACTTCATTGTTCCCATATTAAATTAAATAAACATTATGCTTGGTTGCATTTCATTTAAAATGATTTCACACGTTCTGTCCATTGAAATACACGTGGTCAAAAAATGGCTCAGAAAATAGTTTATATAATTCTACAAATGATAAACAAAAAAACCATTATAAAGGAGATATTTGAAAATTGCTAACCCTCTATAACCCCCCCCCCTGTTCATGTTCAGATTTCAGCTATAACTAATATGAACTTTAGTGTTGAATAAACAGCTAGATACAAAATATGGTATTGATAAAATAAACATTTTTGAATCAAGACTCTTAAATCAGGATGTTATCGAAATACGTATTTGCTTGTACCTCGCACAGTAATGTAAACAATATTTGGTATTTAAGCTTCTAATAAAATGGTTCATGATATGATAACTTACCTTTAATTCGAAAATCTACCTCATTTTTAAATCATACCTTTCCTACAGACATTTCCAAGTTACATTTGGTTCCTCAGTCTCATCCTTATTCCCCCAGCTGGCAGGTGTACCACAGGGAGGTATCCTAAGTCCTTTCTTATCCCATCACATCCCGAAACTTCCCTTCTTACGCATGCAGAGGATACTGCAATCTTGACGTCCACCTCAGACCCGAATATGGCATCGGCATCTCAAGAGCTCTGCTAGAATCCTGGCTGGCTCAGTGGAGGATCAAGGTCAACAGCAGCAAATCAAGCCATGTAACATTTACTCTCCGACGTTCCATTTGCCCTCCAGTTACACTCAATAGCGCACTGATTCCTCAAAAATCACAAATTAGGTATCTAGGACACACATTGGACATACGACTAACTTGGAAACCTCACATCACACTACAAAGACAAGAATTGAATCGACGGTCCAGACTCATACTAAGACTACTTGGCCACTGATCTAAACTATCACTGCACAACAAACGACTGATTTATACGACAGTACTCAGACCAACATGGACATACGGACTTGAACTTTTGGGGTTCCACTAAACCTTCAAATTCCTTCAAAATCCAAACCCTCCAATCCAGAATACTCCGCAAAATTACAGATTCCCCATTTTACGTGTCCAATTTAACTCTCCATAACGACCTCAACATTCCTTTTGTCCATACCCTCGCCAAATCCCGATATCAGAAATTCCACTCTCTCCTTCCTAATCCTTTAGTCGAATCACTTTCATCTACCCATATTCCAGAAAACCCAAGACGACTTCTGAACCGTAAGTGCCCAAGAGATCTTGTGTAGTGCACAGTATAACTCCTTTTAGAACAATCCAATGTCCCTCCAACCAAAGATCAAAAACTCTTATTAACAAAACCAATTTGTTATTGGAAATTATATATTCAATAGTTATTGCTTTTAGAATGTTTTTTCTACACGAATATTAAGCGATTAATTTGTATTTGTTGTTTGCTTTGAGCCACAAGGAAAACCCAACCTCTACTCAACCAATTTTCATTTTCAGTAACTGTAACTAAATGTATTATATCCAGCTTAAATTTCTATTACTGTTAGTCTTAGATATCTTACTACGGGAGAAATAGAGACGGTGAAATGAGATCACTGTCGTGAAATTAATTATGAATGTGGGAAGTCTACTCCCTTAAGAGAAAGCAGCTTTTGAGGTCGTACTCTTGACGCGATTTTCGAAATTTTTCTTCCAATGTCCATCTATCCTGCTAAAGAGATGACGAAAACGAAGTCCGTCCAAAACTGTGTATATATTTGTCTGTTATCGCTCTAGCAGTCGTTATTATTGTTTAATCGTACCAACCTCGATATCTAGTCGTTTTATGTAAAAGGAAAGATCATGTTCGTTATCGGCTAAAATCGAACAAGGGGGAAAGGGGGTTTAGAGGAAAGGAATTTCGAAAACTCGAAATATCTCTGTTCCTATACGTCTGATCGAAAAATTGTATGAAAGCAATCTTATTTTAAATTTAATTTACTATAAATATTGTTCTATACCTGATTCATTTCAAATTACTCCACTAGCTATAGTAAATAGTTTTCAATAAAATTAATATGTTATATTCATTAATTGTTCATCCTTCTGGTCTAGAATAATCTTATATAATCAGCACTGTGAAGTTGGCTACTCTGTTTGTTTAAAATTCAGACTCTTGCCGTTGTAGATATTATCAATTTGTAAATTGACTGAATGATTTCTTATTACCGTTTGTATTTATTCGCTTAACATTCACGGTAGTGTTAGCAGTATGTAGATTTATCTGTTGTAAACCTTCGCTTGGGAAATCTGCTTAGTTAACGCAGTAGCTTTCACTCTTGTAGCTACTCAATTGCATCGCGATGCACAATGGACGGGCAGATTAGGTCCAACTTGAAGCTGTATAAAACTTAGTCATTTATCATTGGGTTTTTATAAGAGGTATTAGAGCTTTTAGGCATTAAATCACAACCTTGAAATAAATTCATGCTAACAGTATAATCGTGCATTTCTAATAGCTCTTTTTAAATGAACCAAACCTTGAGCTTTAAAGAGAAGGTGGTGAAACCATTTGATTATTTATTTCAATGTCACCTTGCAAGTTGTCCTATAAACTTGTTACAAACTTAGAAATCGATCAAGTACTGAGTATAAATACAATCAGGCATTCGTTTAATTATTATTACGGTGGAGGTTTATACTCAGAGAAAACTGGAGTAA